>LPNX010886612.1:782593-863241 GCA_001517045.1 Pseudotsuga menziesii
TGAAGAAAAGGGCCAAAGAAAAGGGCAAAAGAGGGCTATCCAAAATGAGGAAAAGGGGCTGCAAACTAAAGTGAAAAGAGGGCAGCGAAGAAGAAGAAGGAAAGGCAAGCCAAACAAGGCAATGGGGAGGAAGCCTAAAGGTTGAAAAAAGTGAACTAGGGCTTCCTAAGTGACTGGTAACCAAAAACATTAACTTATGAAGATGGAACCAAAGAGAGAGAGTTATTCCAAGCTTCCTTTTCGAAGCAAAAGATGACGAACACTGTAGGTCCTGCAATTAAAAATGTTGGATTCAAGTGGTTGTTTTGAAGCATGGGATAGAAGCAGCTGAGCTCACACCCTTCTACAACCTGTGAAGCCTAAATCACATCAAAACTTAAAACAAGCAGTGAGATAAAATGTATGCTAGTATGTTAGGAAAATCAATTCAAGATCAACATTTTGTATAACTTACTACTTATGTCCATCAAAATATCGATTTACTTTGCATAAATAACCAAATTGAAGCTACAAATGGCTATTCTACCATGCCAACAATGGCCTTCTTGAGCTAGCAAAAGATTAAACCACATACAAGTATTTAAATGATATGAGTTAGAGACAATATCACCTCAACCATGAGGAATCCAGCATAATCAAAAGCCCATAGACCTCCAAAGTCGAATATCTTTATTAACAAAGCTAAAGCAAAATGCTTGATACAATTTTCTCAGAGTAACTTTTTCCCAAAAGTTCTATCCAAATAGAGCTGAAAGAGCCTCTTTTTAACAAATGAGAGAATGCTAACACCCTAAAACCAAAAAACCAACCCTAACCAGCTTAACCACCTAACAAAGAGCCCAGACCTAAACTAGAGAACTGGGAGTGAGGGGAGGCCTCCACCTAGGCAAGGCGCCCCCACTCCAAACCTGTGCACTGAAAACAAGCCAAGGATGAGGCCACATGTGTGATGTAGGTAAGCTCATCCTTAGGTCTGGCTGGAGCCTCCGTTAGGTTTGGGAAGCCCACTGATGGTGTAAGCTTCAGTCTTCACCTCGATCAAATCACCGGACCAATGAGAGCTCTCCATCTCATCTTTAGTTGGAGATGACATGTCTAATAACTGATAGTAAATTAATTGCTCTCTTAATGATGACTGAAGCTGAGTTATGATAACTCCGATCATCATAAGTGTTCCATGAGATGTCAGTTAGCCTTTTATTTTATTAAAATTGGATTAATTTGGAGAGTTTTAGTTTTCTCCAAAATAATCATTTTTTTTTTAATAAAAATAATTTTTTAATAAAAATCATTTTTTTTTTAATAAAAAACATTTTTTTTTAATAAAAATCATTTTTTTACTAAAAATCATTTTTTTACTAAAAATCATTTTTTTACTCAAAACTGACGTTTTTGAGTAAAAAGGCATTATGTGTCCGATTGCTGATCTGAAAGTTGGTTCTGACTGGCTGGCTCATCAAGAATGATTTTTGGCTTAAGGTTAGAGCCTTCAATCACTGAATTCTGAGTCCGGACCATGAACGGGTTTTTTCCATTTAATTTATGGAAAAATTAACCCAAAAAACTTAGGAAAAGTAAAAAAAATTAAAAAATATTTTTTCACTGTTCGAAAAAGATTTTTTCGAAATTTTTTTTATGTGTCCAGATGACTTAGGACATGACCATGATCCATCTAAATAATGTCTAGTAGGCTTATAACACTCAGTTGGGCTCTAATAACCCCCCAAGGCCCAAAATTCAACATCGGGCATTCCAGCTTTGGAGGAAGCGGGAGAAAACCTCGTCAATTATACTCGGCTGAAGGCAAAGCATAATTGTCAGGGGCAAAAAACTCCCTGGAATACCCTATTTGCAATTCTACGTCTTAGGAGACCGAACCACTCAAAAATATCCTACTAGCACATTTTATTACAAACCCCGCGGGGCCATGGTCAAAATTATTCAAAATAAAAAAGTGACTAGCCAATATTGGCTAGACAAGCAGACGGATCAACTGATACACTGGAATCAGACTTTGAACAAGTGTGTCAACTGGCAGCTCCTCAGGTAACCCAACTTATGGTACAAAAAGTTGGATAACAATACTTACTTATCCAATATTTGAACAAGTAAGTGTATCCTATTACATATATGAATGGTATATCCTCCTAAGGGTACTTATGCAATGAGACAAGTGACTGATCAATATATTCTATGGTATCTTCCTTCACCATAACGTGTATATCTGAACTTTTCTCATGCCCATACTCCACCAAAAATTCCTCCATTATTCCCAAAACATTTCCTTCCATGCATCATGAATGGTGTGACATTATCAACTCGTTTTGAATTTTATAGGTCTGCAACTTTGAGTCTTGAAGGGATCGTTGTGTGCTCTTCAATGAGTTACTGGTGGTCTCCAACTCATGAGTGAGCCTTTCAAATTCTTCTTCTTCCTTCTTGAGTTCACTATGGTACATCTCAACCATCATGAGGAGATGATATATGTCAAATAGTAAGTTCATATAGTTCTTCTTCATCTTGGCCATGCCTTCTTTTAGTGCTATGCACTCCTCCATAAAGGCTTCTCCTTCCATCTCTCCACCAGAAGCTTTCCAACAACATATTGCCACCAAGGCATTGATGTCCACAAAGTTTTTCATGCCTGCCATAAGCTTATTTCTATCCTCCTTTAATGATACACTCAAATTATGTGGCTCACAAAGAAGATCCTCCCCTAAGGTTTATTCTTCTAATAGCTAACATCTAGGACCATTTTTCTTATGGCATGGATCCACAACACAAAACTCATTCTCGGCATACAAGTCAGCCTTTGAATTTTCTACAAAATCACTTCCATGATGTGCAGTGGAGGGTATCTCTAAAGGTTGGAATGACATGTGATATAGACATTAATTATAGATCATCTCATGCCCTGCCATTTCATATTCATCATGTTGCAAAGGAGTCCAAAATTCTGAACTGTGCTCATCTCTCTGCATCATATTTTTATCCTTCAGTTTTCCTAGTTCATACCCAGCTGGTGGGGGCTTGTCTTCCACTTCAGTCGGAATTTCAAATAGTGAATTTAGATTTGATTTTTTTTCTTCTTTTGGATATTATCTAAAAGATCCCTTATCATCATTGGCAGTATCACCCTCCTCTGCATTGATTTTGGGTTCACTAACAGGTAAACTAGGAGCATATTCATCTCCCTCACAATTGTCCTTCATCTTGTAGTCCTCAGAGGCAAGTGAATTATTTCCATCCTCCCATGGATTAGATGGTTGCAGGTGTACATGGATGCTGAAAGAATCATAACTTTTATCATTCATTTTATTCACCTTATCCTCTTTTTGTACATATAATTTGGTGGCCTGCTCCTCCACCAAATTTTTTGGTTCACACCTGAGCGATGTGGCCTTGTTTTCTTCTTCATTCTGTGGCTTAGAAAGTGACTATAAATATGATTTGTGTACATATTTTGGATCTAATCCAAATGATGTCTCACCACCCATACATTATCCAAAACCTTGAGCAGTGATCTGAAGATCACCCACCAAGAAACTTGAAGTGCATTCCTCTTCAACTTCTTCTCTTATGCAACCACCTTGTGGTGATTTGCACTTCACCTCCTGGATCTCTGTCTCCACTTCATTTCTATTATCCTCCAAGAAACTTGAGAATTTTTCATATTTAGTGGTACTCATGTCACAATATTTAGAAACTGTGTTTGAAGGAAAAACAAACAAACTCTTAAATCTTGAACATGAGGATGGCTTGGGGGAATCTTCACCTTTGGTTCCTTCTTCTTCTTCTTTTCTCAGAGAGGTGGAACAACTTGGTTTCTCTCTGGATAGATTGATGCTATAGAAAGAATTCTCATAATCATTCTTGGTCCATAATCCATACTTGAAATAAATATAATCTCCAAAATAAAGGTTTGCACAAATATTCCTACTCAAAGCTAGATAGTGCTCGTAGCAGTGAGACATGTTCTCACATGCTTCAATAATCTCTGTCAAGTTTTTCTTAACCATTGGAGAATCAGATTTGATCTCTTCCCCATCTAATGTCCAATAGTATTCATCATATTCATATTTTGGTAGGCCTCCATCAACATAGAGGATTTCTTCTTCTTCATATCTTCTACAGTATTCTTCATACTGCTCATCATAGTCATCCTCATAGTATGACATGGCTGCAAATTTATTCACTAAGAGATTTTTTTCCACAGGATGATCCAAGGAAAGGGCTTTGATACCACTGTAATTTCCAAATTCTAGTGTGCAGACCTGAACATTATCTAATTCTGTAATTTAAATAAAAATTTCTGAATATTGAATTAAACCACTCAGAGCCTCTTCAGACTGGGAAAATCAAGGGTTTTTTTCTGGGAAATTTTGCAAGAAAGAGGAGTGAGAAAAGGGAAGAAAACAAATATAATTCAGACATATAATTTCCTATTCCCTAACACATTTATATCTGGTTCCATTTAGGATTCAGAATCCGCTATGCGGAAACCTACTTCCACGCTTCTGGGCAGCCAAATCGTGAAACTAGGAAGAGTAGTTCATCCTTTTTCAACCAGGGGATTTTGGAAACTTTCAAAGGTTTTTTATAGAATTTATATAACATAAAAAATTGGTTTGGACAATTTTCATCAGTTATGGAAATTTCTGAGGAGTTTTGGAGGAACTTGGGGTTTTTTGGCAGTTTTGGCTTAGTGAAACCCTCTGCAGTGGACGATCCCAAAAGGAAGTACGTCCCAGATGAAAAATGTTTCTGGAGATGTGTATGGAAATATGGTTTTTTAAATGACCCTCAAGAACTTACAGGGCTCAGTTTGAGTGAACAGAACCCATTTTACATCAAAAACTGCAAGAGTAGTCATTTAAAGGTAGCAATCTAGCTAGGGTCTAAAATAAAGCAGTTAATTCATGGCATATTGATATATGAATTACATATAAAGTATAACATAGATAAATAACAATTAAATTAACATATAATATCTCTCCAATCATTCCCATAACCTTTCTTATTTCTTATTGCACTCAGATTCATCAATTTTCCCCCATACATTGATAAAACAAGCTTTCTTGGTGAAGCTGAAGACAAAATTTTTATGGACTGAGATATTTCGAACTGATAAACATAAATTAAAGAGTTATATGCTGCTACACATAATAAATCATATAATATAATGATCATTACAAATGAGACTCCCAAAAGGGTGAGCAGGAGGCCTAGAACATGACCAGCAAAAGGGATGAGAGCATAGGTGAAGCATGGGCTCTATTGGAGCTCAACCTGAACAGGATGGAGGATTAAAATATATCTGAGGATACTTCAATGGATTCAATCTAGTGCTCCATACCTTAAATAGAAGAGAATAGGATGGAAGGAGAGGGGAAGGGAAGGTTGGGGCTCATCTCCCAATAGTCTGAGGCACATCACTTAGAAGGAATGCTCACATAAGCATAGCTCAACATACACAACAACAAAACTAGCAAAATATGTGAAAGGGAGTTGGAATACTTCTTTTACAGAATTAATGTTGACCTGTTGAGCAAGTTACTTGGCTTGGTGACCTATGAGATTAGGTCACCCATGAGTGGACACACTTTCCTTGCTTTGATTTTCTTTGGCTTTCCTTATTTTTCCTCATTTTTTGACTTTCCTTATTTTCTAAACGTTCATGCTTTTCATACTTTCCTGCTTTTCCTGTTTTATCCTACTTTCTGGATTTATGCTGCTTTTCCTGAAATATTCCTCTTCTCTCATTTTTGGCATCATTTTTGGACTCTAGTGCTTACTTGAATTCTACTCCAAGTAATTCCTCCAACCTTATCCACTAATTTTAATTAGTGGTCCAATTTCTCCATTTATTCATCATAACAAATAAAAATATTAATTGCACCAATAATATTAAATGCTCCATAATTATTTATTCCAAGTGAGTAGCAACTATGGATAAATTTAAATGTACACTCCTAATTATTTAATTGCCTCATCTTAACCCCTCGTTAATTATTTAATTCAATCTGTCACTAGGATCCATGGGGTTTGATCTGCTTCATGGTGCTATCAAAATGGGAACATGACATTAGACTACTTTTTCTCCTTAAGAGTTTTTGTCCATGACTTAGTTTTATTTTCATAAGCCAGAAAAGCTTTTTTCACCAAGTTAGACCTCATATTTTCTTTCGACGTGTGGAAGAAATCAATGAGTTTATCCGACATGTCGGGAGAACTCATTTTTTCCGTCTAATTTCTTGCCTTCTTATCTTCCTTTCGGAAACATTTATTGATTTTTTTTATACGTCGGTGAAACTTGGTATTTAGGGTCAACATTATCAATGGGGTTGTTGGCAAAACCCACCAACAAATCCTTGTCAACAGGGGTTCTCACTCTGTCAACGCCCAACCAACATGATCTCCCTAAGCACCGACGCAGGCAGGTTTTACCCTGCCCAGCAACATCCGTAGAGCAGATGAAGTCTCATTCGAGATGTTCAAGGGAGATCTATCGGAACCAAGTTTTCGGTGGTGAGGATGGAGGATATGGGATCCAACAAGGAGAAAACATAGCTATTGGATCCAAAACTATGCAGTCATCATTGATTCATTTCCACCACTGCATATTGCATCATACATTTGTCACAACAACATCATTTATAAAACATCCAACCTCATCGTACAAAGGAAATGTAACGAATCGCATCGACATCAATATAGCAGAAATGGAATAGACCATAACGACATCATAATAGATCGTGGCATCATAACAGATTTAGATCACAACAACATCATAACAAAACAGATCACAGCTAGATCACATTAATATCCTAACAAAACAGATCGCAGCTAGATCACAATAGATAGCAACATTATAACTGATTAGAGCACAACAGGACTAAAAGATAATATTTATGCAATAACCTTCATATCATATTAACTTTGTGCAAAGGATCCAAAACGGACAAGTCTTCTCCACAACGGGAGGCCAAATATATCAAAAAATAACCCAGATAGATCGCAAATAGAATAGAAAATTCTTCAAAACTAGATCACACTAGACCTCATGCAATAATCATGCTCCAGACAATACCAATCCTCAAATGTCTATTTAATTGCAAAACTAGATCTATATATAGGCTTGCCCCTTTACATTGAAGGTCCACTTCTAATTAACTTATAACCACTTGTTGCAGCTGCAAAAAATTTCCCAAAATTCCAAAAAAAATTTAGGACCCTCCTTGTGCTTGAATTAGTCTTCTTGGGTTTTGGTTTGAGAACGTTTCAGAAAGACTTGCTTATTTTTGGATTGATCTGCAGCTGTTTCAATTTTGATTAGGAATTTCAATGATTGATCAAACCTTCATCATTTGCCTTTAATTGTGTTGAAGCTAGTATATATTGGAAGGTATTTTGTTTTGATCTTCCGCCGTTGCGGGTGAGTCTGCGTTTTCGTTTTCTACCGTTGCAGGTGAGTCTGCGTTTTCGTCTTCCGATCCGTCGGCTGATTTTTGGGTTTATGTCGGAAGTTTTTGGTCATGTTTTCCTCCGCTGTTACAGATGGATGTTTGGTTTTAACTTCAATTTTTTCGGCGAAATCGGCTGGGGTTTGGTTTTGTATCGAAACCATTGTCACTTCTTCTTCCGTCGTTGCGAACAGATTTTCGGTTTGACTTCGATTATTTTTTCGATTCCTTTGTTTTCACATCGGATGACTTTTGGCTTTGCATCGGAATTTTTCGGATTATTTTCTTCCGCCGTTGTGGCTCTCAAAAGGTTTTAACGCCCGATGTGTAAAGCGATCCACCAGCCGACGTGTCAGCCTTTAGTCGCTTGCCTAAAGTCTTTTCTTTTCTATCGTTACGGATGACGGAAGTGAAAATCTTGCCGATAGGTAAATAGTTGTCTTTCGATTCTGCTTCCGGTTGTAGAATACCATTGCGGAGGGATTTTTGGTCCATCTTTCCACAGTTGTGGAGAAAAATAGGTTTTCAGCCTCCGATTCAGAAACTCTCCGATGACTGATCTTCTAAGTTTTCCTGCCATGTGCATCTCTGTGGCTGGATCCACGTTGTGGTCATCCACCATTAAGGAAGGACGAGAGATTTCAGCCTCCGATTAGAAAGTGCTCCAATGTCCGATGTTTTCTCGTCGCACATGCCACACGCATATATATACGGGGTCTGAGGGGTATGTTCTATTATTATTTTCAACCGTGGAGCACTGTCATTGTCGTGCGTGTCGTTCTCGTAAGCTGCGAAGGATCCCGTTGCTGGTACCCACGTCCAGGTGGCTCGACTGTGGACGTTTGACCGCTCATTCTTTGTTAGGGCACGCACCTCAACGGTCCTTAAGATGGGTAACTCCATGGGTTTGACTCAAAATAGTCTTAGGGGTGTCGGGGGTTGAGTCAAAGTATTCTATTGTAATAAACCTGCGGCTTAAGACCAGGGTTTAGGGTTTTGGGTGCCCATGGTATTGAATCCATGTTTTTGTAAACAGTGCGTTATAAATAGGCACTTGTGTAAATAAGAAAGGTTAGGTTTTATGATGTAAGAAAGATTAAGGCGAGGCTAAGGCTGATTTTGTAAGGAAAGGTTAAGTCCCAGCTGTGTGCATGGACGAACTTTGCAGCTGTGTGCGCAGAGGCCTTCTACTGTGTGCGTGGCTGTTAAGGACTGAAGGGATCTGCAGCTGAGTGCACAGATCAAACTGTGGTTTTGTAGCAAGTTGAATAAAACACAGTTTGCGGACGTAACCCCTACACTGGGGGTGAACCACGTTATATCTGGTGTTGTGGTTTCTTGTGTTGTTTCTCTTTCTGTTGTCTTTTATGCATTAATAACTGTATACATTCAATAACTTAGATCACTGCTAATAACAAGCTTCGTTGTGAAATCCCTGTAGTGGGTTAAGCAAGTCACGGTTGTTTATCTATCTGCGAAGTTGTATATAAGTGAATGAAAAAGCTGTGTAATTGTTGATTAATAAGTTATTAAAGGATAAGGTACAGTAATATCCCTCTCTGCTTGCAGAAACCTGATTCCGCGGCACCCCATAGCTGTTTCGGGTGAGACTGCAATCTGTGCGCAGGTTGTTGCCGAAAGGGCCAACACTGTGGGTCTTTTGTTGGTGCGACATAAAAGGATTAAACCCAGGTCTGCCCTATTGCCCAACAAATTGGTTCCGTTGCCGGTTGAACTCAGTATCTGCTCAAGAGGGCTTTACGTCGTACCTCGAGGGCTATGTTCTGGAGGCCCTCTGTGACGGAAATCAGTGATTGGTTTGCTGAGACTTATCTGCAATTCGCGCAACAAGAGAACACAAATCCGTGTTGTAGCGCACGTGACTTTTTACAAAGGTATGTTTTTTCTGATGCTTATGAAATTTTCTTTGGTAGTATCCACATAGAGTTGCACCAGTGGTTGTCTAGGTTAACAGAAAGAAGGCCGAACTGCCAAGCTCGACGGGTTCCCACGTGGACCCCCACAAGGGTCAATCTTGTACAACACGTGAACAACGAGGTATCCCGCGCTGTTGATTTCTGGACAATGCGCACATTGGAAGCCTTCGTGACAGCGTTTTCCATTGACACAAGTACCTCCTTCAGCGAAGCTGAACGACAGTTCTTCAAAGGTCCCCGTGGTAATTTTTTGAATTCATTAAGCTTGTGGATTAAAATACTATTGGCTGAAAAGGGTATATTGTGGTTTGAATCAGACTGCTAGCTTAGTAGTACTAACATATGTTTGCAAGTGATAATACCTTCGACGAGCAAAGTGGTTTGCTGCGAAGTGGAAAAAGATACAAAAGATATTTTGACTCCTATTCCTTAGGTCCGGCTACCGCGTCTTCCCCCGTAAATTTTGAAGAGTCAGGCTCTGAAGAAATCCCTTCGCTTGGAAACCCTCCTGTCACCCCACAGCGAAGCCCTGTTACCCCTGAAATTCCGTCGCAGTCTGACAGTCAACCAAGTCCAAGTATTCCGGCCACAGGCCAGTCTGTCCCTGTAAATCCCTCCCCATCAACGTCCTGTCCCCCTCCCAGAACCGCCATGGCCCACCTGGTTGATGACATTAAGCTCCCCATCTTCAAAGGCACGGGATTAGAGGACCCTGAACAGTTCTGGTTTTTATGTGAAGCAGTATGGAATGCGAAGAAAATTACAGACCCAGATGTGAGAGCCACGCAGCTCATTACTTCTTTCCGGGACAGGGCTTTGACTTGGTTCATGAAGTTCTCCAATACTCAGAGCCCTACATTAGATGAGATTAAGGCAGCCATAACCAAAGAATTTAAAAATCCTAAATCGGAATCGCAGAGCATCACCGAACTCAAAGAGATTCAACAGCGGCGCGACGAATCTATGTGGGACTTTGACCAGAGATTCAAAGTCCTCCTCGACCAAGTCAGCTTTACCATTAGTCCTGCGCAGCACAAAGAATGGTTTATCACGGAATTATTACCACATATCAGAACTCCACTCATGCAACAGAAGGTTGCTGACCAGCAAGAGGCTCTGGAAATCGCAATGAAGTTGGAGACTGCCCCCGTCGGACATGATTCTGGTATTGCTTAAATCCAAGTGCAGCTAGCAGCGATGGCCCTGGAACTTCGCGAGATGAAGAAGGGAAAAACCGATCGCGAAGAGGGTTTGTGTACGCAATGTCAGACCGAAGGTCACGACAAGGAACGGTGCCCTCTGGTAAGGAAGTACCTGCGTACAGGTGCGCCGGACCCATTTCCACCACAAGTCCTATACTGTGAGCTCTGCAGAACAACAGGTCAGCACCGACCCGAGAACTGTCCCCTGCTGCAACGGTACGGACAGGGACCTAAGAACCCCTACTGTAATTTTTGCAAGTCCGTAGGTCATAATGAGGATGAGTGCCGCACCTATGATGCCTACCGGGTGCGCAATGAAGGCCCCAGTAGTGATAGCTACGGTTACCAGGGGGGTGCCTCTGGTAGAGGTTCTTATGGAGGCCGTGGTGGTATGGCCGGCCAAGGCCGTGGCCAGTTGGTATGTTACAATTGTAACCAAGCTGGGCATTTGGCTCGCGACTGTCGGAACCCCACTACGACATGTCGGTACTGCCGCGCGGTAGATCATGTGATTGAGCAGTGCCCGCAGCTCATAGCTAAGATTCAGGTACGACAGAGTGCCCCTACGCGGAATATCCAGATGATTTCAGTTGAGCCCAGACCTGCCACAAATATCAATGTTGTCACACGAAGTGGAGCTATGACACACCCACAGGATACAGAAATACAGCCCGCCGACGCTCGGGTTCGTAAGGCTCCTATGAAAATCCCAGCATTTGATATCACAAGAGAAAGAGAGACATTTATGGAAGTTAAGAAAGATTTTACTGGTCCTAGCACATCCGTTACACCTGCACAACCTCAGCAACTATCTTCACAGCCCCAGGAAGCCTCGCAGGATAACGTAAGTACCCTATCCTCCTTTTTACAGAGTTGCCTCAAACTGTTACGAGATCAGGATGCTCTGACTGAGCTACAGAAAGTCATTGCTTCCTGCGGACCTCACCACAGTTCTGCTCAAGAAAAAACTGTTCATAGAGTGAACAGAACCGGTAGGGAAATGAGATTGAATGTTCAGATAGGGGCATATAATCTGACTGATGTTATCTTGGACTTAGGGTCCGACGTAAATGTGTTAACTAAACAAACCTGGGAACACATGGGAAAAACCCCCCTTGCCTGGTCCCCTATCCAGTTGCGGCTAGCCAACCAGCAAAGGATTGTGCCTCTAGGAAGTTTCCTGAGTGTCCAAACAGATATTGCTGGGGTCAGTACTGTCGTGGACTTCGAAGTAATTGAGATCATTGATGACAGCGACCCCTACCCAGCCTTGTTAGGAATTGAATGGGCAATGGAAAATGTTGCAGTTATTAACCTAAAGAAGAGACAGATGATCTTCGAAGGGAAAGACTTGAGAGTCATCCTACCCCTGGATCCCTCACAAGGGGAACGGTACACAGAACCACTCCGACAAAAGGATCAGGATGATGTGGAGCCCATCTACACTATCACCGCGCAGGACAGAGGTTATGAGGATCCTCCTACTGCAGGTTGGGAGTCTAGTAGCTCCTGTATGACCAACTCAGAGGATGACTTAGAGAGTTGGCAGAACCGCTTATATGAGCTCCATGGACATAGCAGTACCAGACCTATTAAATCCCTCAGATGGCTTAGCTCACAACCAAGCGCTCTCCCTACTTTTGATGGTTCGACAGACCCTGACCCCTTTATCATACAATTCTCAGGTCAGATACCGGAGTCACAGCAAATGACTTCTCTGGAGTCAGCACTCAGAGTCACAGCAGCCAGATGGTGGAAGAGCCATAAGCCGCAGATTCCTAGCTGGGAAGCCTGTCAGAGGCTCCTTCGGCTGAGATTTAAGGACCAGCCTAAGGAGGTGCGAAGCAAGTTTGACGGAAAATCTAGTCCACAAGCACATTTGGCAAACTGCTATGAGGCGTGGAGGTATGTACCTCAGAACGAATGGGCACATAGATTCTTCCATACACTGGCACCAATAGCTCAGATCTGGTACGAGGAAGCTGAGCTCCGCCTAGATACTGTAAGTTGGGATTGTCTTGCCCATAGTTTTATACATACTTTTTCTACTAAAGATGTCTGCCCAGCTCTAGACGCAGCTATCAAGATCATCCATACCAAGGTCTTTGATGACCGAGAACTAGTAGAACAGCGACCGGATTGGACAGTGCAGGAAGCCCATGCACTAGAATGTTATAACTTCGCCATTGAGGAGGATGAGGACCCGCGCAATATCGCTATCCCTGAGTCAGAAGGATGCTGTGATATTCAAGGACCAACCATCGAAGCCCCAGAAGTAAATCAGCCCCTGAAGACATGCACAGTTAACATTGGCTCCAAAGAACAGCCTAAGCTCGCCACAATCGGTGACTATTGGGATGATGAAATGGTCAGCAAGGTAACCCAACTTCTCCACGAGTACCAAGATCTCTTTCCAGTAAAGTTTTCTGAAATGAAGGGTATCTTGGGTGATATTGGCGTAATGAAGATCCCTTTGAAACCTGATGCAAAACCTGTGAAACAACGACCTTATAGATTGAATCCGAAGTATAAAGAAAAGGTTAAGGTGGAGCTGGATAAGATGCTCGCCGCAGGAATAATTGAGCCTGTTGAAGAATCTGAGTGGGTCAGTCCTATGGTGGTCCAGGAGAAGAAGACTAGGGGTGAAATCCACATCTGTGTCGACCTCAGGAAATTAAATGATGCCTGTCTGCATGATCCCTTTCCAACCCCCTTTACAGACGAAGTGCTCGACAATGTTGGAGGTCAAGAAATATACTCTTTCACTGATGGGTTTTCTGGCTACCATCAGATCCGAATTTCTCCAGAAGACCGACATAAGACAACATTTGGTACCGAAATGGGATCCTTTCAGTATACTGTCATGCCCTTTGGGATGAAGAATGCACCTTCTATATTTTCTAGAGTCGTCATCTCTGCGTTTAAGGAATATATACATAAATTCTTAGAAGTTTATTTTGATGATTGGACTATTTTTGAGCTAGTAAAAGACCACCTCACTAGTTTGAGACTTATGTTAAACAAGTGTAGACAGCACCAGATTGCTTTGAATTTAAAAAAGTGTATCTTTTGTGCCCCTTTTGGAATTCTCCTTGGTCATGTTGTCTGTAAGCAGGGATTGATGATGGATCCTGCGAAGATAGCTATTATTTTAAATATGCCACCCCCAAATTCCGTCAAACAACTGTGCACGACACTCGGTCACACTGGTTACTACAAAAAATTCATCCAAGGATATGCTCAAATTACCGCTCCGATGGAAAGGTAGTTGAAGAAAGATAATAAGTTCGAATGGACACCGGAGTGCCAGGAAAGCTTAGATATTTTGAAGAAAAAAATGGTCACTGCCCCTATTCTAGTATTTCCTCACTGGAACAAATAATTTCATGTGCATGTCGATGCATCCTCCATTGCTCTAGGGGTGGTATTGGCTCAACCAGGCGCAGGTCAGATCGACTACCCTATTTCTTTTGCTAGTAGAAAATTATCCACTGCAAAGAAAAATTATACTACAACCGAGCGGGAAGGCCTTGCTATGGTGTATGCACTACAGACGTTTTGACATTATCTGTTAGGATCTCATTTTAAGATGTTTACTGACCATTCTGCTTTGAAATATTTGGTTAATAATCCTGTGCTAGGAGGAAGAATATGAAGATGGCCGATTCTGTTCCAAGAATATGACTTCGAAATCATAGTTAAACCTGGGAGACTGAACCTAGGACCTGACCACTCGTCCAGGCTCGAGTCAGGCGAAGAACCCACCAGTTTGGATGAGGGCCTCCCTAACGCGTAGATGTTTTCCATCCAGATAGTCGATGACTACTTCCAGGATATTACTTAGTACTTGTCTACAGGGTTTCCACCTGCTGAAATGACAACACAACAGAAAAAGCAGCTGGTAGTGCGAGCAGTGGACTTCACCCTAATAGCCGGCCAGCTGTACAAGATGGGACCAGATGAAATACTGCGTAGGTGTGTTTTGGAACATGAACGACCCCTGATTTTGGCCGAGGCACATTCTGGCGCAGCAGGAGGTCATTATGCAGGGAAAGCTACCGCACAGAATATTTTGACAACTAGCTTATGGCGGCCCACCGTTCACAAGGATGCAAGAGAATATTGCCACAGCTGCGACGTCAATCAGAGGACAGGAAAACCATCTCGGTGGGATGAAATGCCCCTAGTTCCGTAGGTAACCTTACAAGCTTTTGACAAATGGGCTATTGACTTCGTCGGCCCCATCAACCCCCCTGCGAAGAAGTCTGGCGCGAGATATATTATTACAGCAACTGACTACCTTACCCGTTGGGCTGAAGCCCAATCAGTCAAGAACTGTAGTGCTGCTACAGCTGCGCAATTCATCTTCGATCACATCTTGTCCAGGTTTGGGTGTCCTCGCGTCCTTATGAGTGATCAAGGATCATATTTATTAAATAAAACTATTGCAGTGCTGACTGAAGAATTTCAAGTCTACCATCAGAAAAGTACAGCCTATCATCCACAAGCAAATGGGACTGTCGAAGCTTTTAATAAGATCCTGGAGCATGATTTGACAAATATTTGTAATTCTAACAGAAATGACTGGGACCTTCGCATTCCAACAGTGCTATGGGCTTACAGAACTACTTGCAAAAAGTTGACAGGCCATACACCTTTCCAATTGGTTTATGGGCAAGAAGCCGTCATGCCCATGGAATACATTGTTCCCAGCCTCAGAATATCTGCTTTCACCGAGATGGATGACCCAGCCATAATAACAGAGAGACTGAAACAGATATTAGAAATCGAGGAGGTTAGATTTATTGCAGGGTTCCAGCAACAGGTGCAGAAAGCTCGCGAAAAAGCGTGGCATGATAGACACATTAAGAAGAAACAATTCCAGCAGGGTGATCTTGTGCTCCTCTATGATAGTGAATTCATGAAGTTCCCCGGAAAGTTTAAGACACATTGGAAGGGACCGTATATAGTAGAGAAAGTTACTGATGGGGGCGTAGTCCAACTAGCTAAGTTAAATGGAGAACTCTTTCCTTCTATGATCAATGGGAGTCGTCTAAAGAAGTACAAGGAAAAACCAAGTCCTCAGAATTGAAGGTAGCACCACGAAAGAAACGTCTATGTACCCAGCACAGCTACTCGCCACACTTTGGAATGTCATAATATGAAGGATAAAGTATGGGAAGCCGAAGGTTGGTCAGGGGACGCAGGTTCATCCTGTGTCGAAGTGGAAAGTGGTTGTTATGTCATAGGTTGGAACTGTGTCGCAGCCTAGTATGAGATGGATGGGACAAAATACATTTGATGGCGGCGGCACGTGAGATACTCTTCATAACTATAATTATGATATTTCGGGAAAATATCAGGCTGGGTGTGACGAGATTTCTGGTATTCAAGCAGATTTGATGTCATTACTACACTATGATGACAGATTCTGTAAAGGAATTCTATAAGTAAGCTACATTGGCTTGTGAAATCTTCCTCGAAGCACTTCTTGGAGTTTGCTCGACTGGAGCCATGTCAAACAATTGTGAAGTCCAGGAGCTAGTACGAGAGTTCAGAGAGAGGGGTCTGTAGAACCTTTTGAGTAATCTGCAAGTACAGTCCTATTCGACTTAGGTACACAGGCAGGCAGAATTTTTCTCTAAACCAAGTGAAGGCAGGCACAAATTTGCTCTAACATGGAGCCACGAAGGCCATAAGACCTCACCAAACGACTCTGGTGAGCCCCACCCTGAAATCTTTCAACATAGCAGAACCATGGCAGCTGTGTGTCTTAGGCAGCATGACACACAATTCTAGGGGACCCCAAGCTGTGGCTGGTTAAGTGTCACCAACCCGACCAAAGGATGGGCTTGCAGATGGATCCACAAGGCCTTATTCAGCATCAATATCAAGCAGCAGAAAGAAGCAGGCAGCCGGCCACTAGTAGGAAGGACTACAGGAACCAGCGCACAATTTCTTCGCCAAGCAAATTTTACCACCAGCCGAGCAGATAAGTGCCCCAGGACGGGACACTGGTGAGTCTTAGGGGCCTGTTAAGGCGCGCACCTCAACGGTCCTTAAGATGGGTAACTCCACGGGTTTGACTCAAAATAGTCTTAGGGGTGTCGAGGGTTGATTCAAAGTCTTCTATTGTAATAAACCCGCAGCTTAAGACCAGGGTTTAGGGTTTTGGGTGCCCATGGTATTGAATCCATGTTTTTGTAAACAGTGCGTTATAAATAGGCACTTGTGTAAATAAGAAAGGTTAGGTTTTATGATGTAAGAAATATTAAGGTGAGGCTAAGGCTGATTTTGTAAGGAAAGGTTAAGTCCCAGCTGTGTGCGTGGACGACCTCTGCAGCTGTGTGCACAGAGGGTTTTGTAAGAAGATTAAGGAAAGATCTGCAGCTGTGTGTGTAGAGGCATGCTGCTGTGTGCGCGGCTATTAAGGACTGAAGGGATCTGCAGCTGAGTGCGCAGATCAAACTATGGTTTTGTAGCAAGTTGAATAAAACACAGTTTGTGGACGTAACCCCTACACTGGGGGTGAACCACGTTATATCTGGTGTTGTGGTTTCTTGTGTTGTTTCTCTTTCTGTTGTCTTTTATGCATTAATAACTGTATACATTTGATAACTTAGATCACTGCTAATAACAAGCTTCGCTGTGAACTCCCTATAGTGGGTTAAGCAAGTCATGATTGTTTATCTATCTGTGAAGTTGTATATAAGTGAATGACAAAGCTGTGTAATTGTTGATTAATAAGTTATTAAAGGCTAAGGTACAGTAATATCCCTCTCTGCTTGCAGAAACCTGATTCTGCGGCACCCCATAGCTGTTTTGGGTGAGACTGCAACCTGCGCGCAGGTTGTTGCCGAAAGGGCCAACACTGTGGGTCTTTTGTTGGTGCGACATAAAAGGATTAAACCCGGGTCTTCCCTATTGCCCAACATTCTTCCTGTTGATTACGCTACAATTTCCAGGTAGGATCATTCGCCTTTTCCTGTTTCCGTTTGGGCATTTGATTGATGGTTTGCTACGGGTTAGGTTGGACCGCGGTCGTGTTACCTTAACCCCGTCAGTCGTGAACCTATCTATTTATGTGGGGGGATTTTCGTAGTAATACTGCTCGCAGTGGAGGTTTTCTTTTGTTCGACCCATAGGGTTTTTTCGGCCGTGGTCGTCTGTTATTCGAACCTGCGCCGTTTGAGCGAGGGTTTCGGTGCATGTGGTTGTTGTGCTGCCTGCACCAATCCACCGCAATGATGAGGCTTGGGTAGTATTATCTTTCCGTATTTTCTCCCTGTAGGGCCTGGGGATTTTTATCCCACTGTGTGTTACCCGCATTTGAAGCCCTAGCCATTTTCACCTGCGCAACCATTTCTTGCTCAGTTTCGAACTATGGCCAAGGAAAGGGGGTTTGACTACGACACCAAGTTGTGGATCAGAATTTTGCACAGGCGGTCTCTTTGATTAAGCACACTATAGAAACCCGCACCCTCAAATAGCAAGGTTTTGCTGCGTCACTCCGTGCACCATTGGTTTTTGTCTTGAACCCAAGCTGAAGGGAGAAAGGATGTACCACTACATTTAGGTTATCGACCATTAGATTGGGGGCGGTTTGTTTGTAGAATACCATTGAGAGGGATTGAGGGGGGTTTTTGTCGTTTGTCTATCCGGCACAGCAAAATGTTAGTAGCACCCACAGAGAACAGAAGCTTTAATATTGTCAATATAATTGTTTTTCCCCATAAGAAGCATGAGCCTTTTCAATTTTATGTGGACACCATTCCTACTAGATTATATTGTTAATGTTTTATATTGGCAAGTAATGGTAGTATACACAGTTTATTGCACACAACTAGTTTCCATCATGATAGACATAAACAAAGTCTCTGAACACTGCCCAGTTTGTTTAATAATCCTGTTAGTTAAGCCATTTCAGCCTAGGTACACACATATTTTGGCTTCATTAACTAATTGCTGTCACAATACACATTGAAGAAGTAAACACTGCACATTGTCATATGAGTGTCTATAACTTGAATTTCTTAATGTTACGATGTATATATGGCAGGAAGAACTCGAGCTCACCATGTCAAAGAGGCAAAAGAAGAAGGCCCCTGCGGTCAAAGAAGAGCCAGAAGTAGAGGTTGTTAACAAGACAGAATACGTGTATGAAGACACTAAATGTATTGCTGGTGTTGAACCAGAGTATCAGTGGGGAGAAATCTATAGACTGATTATCCGAAGAGAATTCCCCGACATGGGCTTAGAAGAAGAGTCCATATATGCGAACATTGAAAGATCTTCCCTTATGAAGGTTGCCACCAGGCCAGAGCTATTCCCATGCTCTGAGGTAATTGGCTGGATTCTGCCCCGGGCATATATAACCACGATGATTCTGGAAAATGTTGACAGACAGAGCTATGCTGCATTTAGCCCTGGATATGTGGCATTGGCTTATCACCTACCAGAAGCCCAAGTATTCTTATTTGATGACTGGTTGAATAGCATTAGAATGGACTTCATAGAGACTCTTAAGAGAATGTTGTTGCAGGGAAAACATTACCGGTACAGACCGGCGGGTGAGTATGATACAATGAGCTTGAGGGCTCCCTATAGATTTATAGCTATGATGCTTAATAGGGTCTTTGGGAGAGCCCACGGCAGATTCTTCAAGCTAGAGTGTATACCCATCATTTTTCATGTGGAAACCCAAGGGAAAGTCTTCAATTGGGCCATCCTTGTATCAAGCAGTATTTCTTCTTGCTTAACCTCAGCCTTGGAAGGAGACTCCCGAAAAAGATCTGAATTTTATATGAGCTCAATACTCATAGACTGTATACTATGCAACCAGCCTTTCCCTGGTCTCAGGTGCATCTAGGACAGGGAAAGAGTGCCTGTCTATGCTGCTTATAGACCATTGTGGGCACACCAGTACCACAGCCATTACGGAGAAGTATGTGAGCACTTCATTATGCCACTATACACACTCATTTTCTAGAAAGAGTGTGATTGTATGTCGGAGGAGGCCATGCAAGTGATACAAGATTAAGCAGACTACTATTTGACCGAACATGGCATGTACTTCAGAATGTTTGGAGGCTTGAGAGAGCCTTCCCTACTGCCAAAATATGCAACTGACTACATTGTCCATAAGGAGGCGGTCAGACAAGTGTTCCTGGATGGAATAGGCAGTTTCCTGTTCGAACACAAGAAGACTGCTTATCCTCCCTTGCCTTTCCGACTAGGAAGCTACAAGTTCACTAAGGTGAAACAAGTTGGTGAATTCGTAGAGGAGCTGGACAGATTCCACTTTGGCGAGATGCCCTATCATAGGAATGACTCCCATGGTAAAGTTGTGGAGCATTGTAAAGAAAACAAGGTGCATTTCGAGTATACTCACCATTTCGATAGGGAAGAATCTGTCTTCTGAAATGCCCCGAACATGACCGCACTGAAGAGAATATTCACGAAGAAAATCACCACCAAAGGTGGAAAGGGGGATGAACAGGCTAAGGCTGAGGAAGAATCCAAAAGGAGGGATGAAGAAGCCTAGAGGTTGGCGAAAGAAGCTGCAAAAAGGCTGCAGATAGAAGAAGAAGAAAGAAAAGAAGCTGAGAAAGCTCAGGAAATAGCCGAGAAAACTCAAGAAGCAGCTAGAAAAGAAGCAGAGGAAGCAAAGAGGAAGCTCGATGAAGAGCTGCAAAAGTAGGAGGCAGAGAAGGTGAAGTTGACACAGACTGAGACAGAACAGTCAGCTTCTAACATAGCTGGAGGGAAGACCCAGGGTGTTGAAAACCTGAAGGTTCAAGACCCACAAGTACCTGCTTCCAGTACTCCCATAGTCCCCACACTCAAGCTGGTTCCTTTTGTCCAGAAGAAAGGGGAATAGATCCCCGATTTCAACACTGTATATTATTATAGGGTAACAAAGAGAATAATGAAGAGGACAGAGAAGAAAGTAGAAGCAGGAAATATGCCTGGCAAAATGATAACGGATATGGCTGTTATGCTACGAACAGACCAAGATCCAAGGCTCACCCTGAGAGCTGGGACTGCACTTCTCCACGCCTCAGAAGATAACATGGACAAGTTAATAACTGACTTGGAGCAGTCCAAGAAATCCTCTTCCTAGTTAAAAGACACATTGAGGAAACAAAGGGAAGAAAGCGGTAGGCTCAAAAGGAAATATGAAGATATGCAAAGGGAAATGAAGTCCTCAAGAGTTGAAGTACAGGCCCTCCAAGTAGAAATGCAAGTAAAGGAAATAGCACAGGAGGCCCTAGAAAAAGTGCAGAAGGAATGCCAAGATCTAAAGAGCGAGAAGGAACAGCTACTAGTAAAGGTGGAAGAGCTAGAAGAGCAGCAGAAGATCCTCTTGCAGGTCAATGATCTGCACACCCAAGAACTGAAAAAGGAACATCATGAGCAGATTTCTTCTTTGACCACTGCTTTGGAAGTGGCAAGAGGATAGTAGGTTAACCTCCACCCTTTCAAGGAGCATGTATTGACCCAGAAAACCAAGATGCTGCAGCTGCAGACTACTATTGAAGAAGAAAGGTGTAGAGTGATGCAAATCGATGGCCGATTGGAGGAGATCCTAGAAACTGCATCCTAATTTGTGGACCAATCCCAGGACGTCCTAGAGGTCCTAACTGCAAGAATGGCAAGGTTGGAGAACAACGAAGAAGCCCCAGCGGATCTACCTTCGAAAGACCAGTAGGCCCTCAAACGGGACTATAACCTAGTGGAGTTTGCTATTAACACCGCTGAAGACTTCAAGAAGGCAGTAAAAAGGACAAAGGGATTATGCACCGAGTTTTTCAGAAGACTTCTTATTACCTACAACTGGTGCCAGATAGAAGCTGAAGAGAGGCTTGAAGCTTTCCCAGATCACAATGCCTTTGTGGAGCTATTGCAGAAGAGATTCCAGGAGGAAGAAGCTAAGGTACAGGATATCAAATCCCTGGATGATCTGATCTTGAGAAGCGAAGTAGATCATCCAGCTGTCAGTGTATAGATTCTGGAAGATCAGCTCCGATTGAGTACATCCAGGGTCGAGGCTATCAAGAACCAAGCTGAGAAGTTTGAGATAAATATTCATTTTTGGAGCCTTGTGCCTTTGAAGGCATCGCCACTGAAGCTGCAACGTGGAAGAATTTTCTCGATAGCCAAGTGGGGCCCTCCTCGTGAGGGGTTGGCCACCTTTGTATTTTGTAACATTTGTAAAAGCATTTAGGAAAAAATAAACAATGGGAAATGAAGAGTTGGGAAGCCCAAAGGTTACCTTTGGGCATCCCAACAGTTACCCCTTTTTTGTAGAAAGATAGAAAGCTTAGAAGGGAAAAAGGACTTTTTCCCAGCGAGACTGGTGAAGACATATTGTAAGAAGAACTATTTCCTTTTGCAATAATAAATTACAGTTGGCCTGTTGGAGAAAGCTTTGTGGAATATTCTAATGTTGTGCTATGGATTTGTTGAAGAGGAACTATTTCATTTTCAACTTTATGTCCATTAACCGTGAGACCGTTCTAACTCTTTGAACCTACGTTCTTACATGAATGTTTTCTGGTTTATTTTATGAAGATTTCCACTATGATTAATGTATGCTACTTATGAAACAGTTGGCTATCTGATTGTTAAAATATGTTTTATCTTTCATGTGTTGTAGATAAGAATATCAGCTACCTAAAATTTCTGTTTATAATGCATGAATAATCCACATTACTCATAAGTAAATCATATTTTGGCTCCTCGGGGATAGATAGATAGGTAGTTAGTTTCATTTCATGGCTGCATATGTGATTTAGATGTTTGTGGGCTTAAGACGAGAGGTAAGAACCTGCGCATCACATTGTGACTGTTCCTTGCATCCTAATCACCCTGCATGGTTAAGTAGGCATATGCATCTCATACATAAGTCAAAAAATACAAAAATATACACGGTGGACCGGGCCGCAACCGGTAAAACCTTGTTTTGTTACTTTGACCTACGGTAGCTGGACCGCAAACCAGACGGATTCCCTATACCAAACAGTCAACGGGCTAGTTGGGAACATTGATTGGGGAGAATCCCTTACTGTTGTCGCTTGTGAATTTCCAGGCCTCAACACCACTAATGACCTATTGTGACAAAACTTGGTTAAATAATATATAAAATATTCAAAATGGTTATTCTTTCGCCCATCATATTGATCTAGCCTTGCACGGTACCGCATGAGCTTGCACAGCTACCACGACGCTTCACAACTCACTTATCAAAACCCCTGCCAATAGGCCCCCAACACGGTCTTGTGGCTCGTCCCTAAGCCACGTCAGGTTGAAAAGGTATATGCTAACGGCCACGCCTTGAAATATTCGAATTGCTATGCGATCTCGCAAACCTGAAGCTGGACTTTGGTGGCAACACTTTGACAATTATTTAAGGCTGACTACACCAGGTGCTCTTCTCTAGCCTTGCCATTAGTCATCTTCCAATTCTCTTGCATCGCCTGTAGCGTGGCTACTGCTTTAACAGCCAACTGTCCATCGATTTCTTGAAATTCATCTAGCTGAGCACGTCACTTCTATTGGTGTTCCTATGCATGGGAGGCTCTCTGATATAATTCCCATAGTGACATCTTCAAGTTCATCAGTTGAACTTTGACTTATTACACCTGCAGAGTCAGCTGATCCAGTTGCTCATCTTGGACAATGCTCTACCAAAACTGCGTTGTCGCCTCCATAATTGTCTTGGCCTCTTGCTCCATGGTTTCAAACTGAGTCATGATTTCTTCAATGGAAGCCTTCCTATCAACCACCTGCTTCGGTGGTGTCATAGGTTGTACCAAGGCATTGAGCATTAGGTTGGTGTCCTATAGATTTACAATAGTTTTCCCCAATCACATAGCCTTATTGACTAGGGTGAGCTCGGTCGTGCTTTCAAAGATATGCTGACAAGCCTTAGCGATGGATTGCTCAACCTCTCCGCATCTTGCACACAGCTGCACTTATTCAACGATCAGGTAGTCTTGCACCTTCTTCAGCTCAGTAATCTCCTCGGAAGCCTTTCACTGCAACTTAGCTTGCGCGGCCTTCAATGCATCTATTTCCTGCACTTTTTCTTCGGCCAGTGGCACCCAGACCTGATGCAGCTCCTCTGCCTCTTTCTCCAGCTTCTCAGTTGCACATTATGACTAGACATATCCCTCAGTCAGCTCTTTCTGTTGGTCTACCAATTCTAGGGTGGCAACATGCTACGATTCCACCAACGCTGTAGCAGATAACTTGTTCATATCCAAATCCATGCTCTGGATTGGTCATAGGAACTGGTGTACCTCTTCATTTCCCACGTCGAACACAGTCGAGGGAACTTGCATGTTCCTATCCCAGGGCTTAGTGCTGATTGACGGGATGTCCTGCATCATAGGTATTACAAATGTTTTCCTGGAAACAATATCAAAAATGGAATTTAATCTATCTCTTACCACACCAAATTCTTCATGGTTCAACTCTCGGATTTCCTGTGTCGCAGACTCAGAGGAATCAGTGACCGCTTTGATGAGCCGCTGTAGTTGGTCCTCCATCCCTGACTGGATACCACTACCCACATCATATTCTTGGTTCCATTTGGTGCGAGTCTCCTCCCGCATGCGTTGTGCTTCGACCTCAGGATCTATCGACGAATCGTTGTCAGATTCATGAGTACTCAACTCCTTCTGGGCAGGCTCTTCTGAGGCATCAGGTGGTGGCTCCTTAGACATATCCTCCTGACCCACCAGGTTGCGCCATTCATCCAACCACTCTTGAACAATAGCATCCAATTCTTCCATAGTGGCTTTGTTAGCCAAGGGTAGCCACTTCTGGTCAGGGTCCCGTCGTGCCTGAATGTAAATAGATTGGGGCCCTATGGAGAACCAAATTATTCATTGATACTTGGTCATCACATAAGGAGATACATGGGGAATGGCAACAACTGCATCTTGCAATGCTTCCCAATAGACCAAAAAATGAATGGAACAGTCCTCCTGTCGATTGGGTACTTCAACCCACCATAAGTTCTGATACCATGCACCTCAGCGCACCTTTGCCGCATCAACCAAAATTGGTTGGTATTCTTCAAGTTCCATCCAAGCAATTAGTGCAATAAGAATTAAGAGCCAATTATATGAAAATGGCCACCCAGCTTGAGAAACAAGAGAATCTTCTAGCAACTGATTAAGCAAGAATAAAGACCAATTCATCTATACCCCTTCAGCACACTTCTAGGCGCATGCGATGACACCTAAGTTACATTGAAATGGTCGATTTCCCCAAACAACCTTACTCGCTAGAATCCGTGCACCAATATTCATTGCTTGTCTATTGATGCTATCAATTCGATAAGCGTGGCCATCCTGCTGTAGGCCAAAGCGCTCCTTTAGCTGCTTAGCAAGTTTCTTTTCAGTATCCCTCCCGCAGATGTACTATGTCGGATCTTCCTCGGCCTTCGGCAAGCCTGTAATGCTCATGATTAAGTCTATTGTAACTGAGATGGGAGTATTCAACCAAATAACCCCCCCATGAAAACATGCCAACAGTTGCTTAACAAACGCATGGGCATCATTTCGTCACCCAAAATGAGGCATATTGATGAGCCCCAATAATCCAGATTGATCTAACCGACTCGTCCAAGGTTTAGGAATCTGCTGAATGGGACACCAGGAACTATTAGGACTGACTCGTAGGGCTCATCCCACACATCTTTGAGTAACAACAAGTCATGGTCTTTGAATTTCAACATGATCAAGGCAAGGATGATGTCGACTAAGCATGTTATCCCTTCTGGCAGCGGTGGCAATTTCGGTGGATACTTCTAACTTTTTGTCAGCTGCCTTGGGTTCATTCCTAGATGTGTCGGAGTGACATACCCAAAAATATCATGAACAAAGATTCCCTGAGGCACTATAGACTCTATAGCTCTTGAGCTCGATGGCCCGGTCTGTGTAGTTCCTTCTCCTTGCACTCTCACCGACGTGCGGTTGTGCCTCTTGTGCGGCGGCATGGAACTGGGATTCTGAGCCTGCAGTTTTCGCTTAGGGATAGATGAAGAGCCAACTAGTATGCTCGTGACTTCTTCTTCGAAATTTGTGGTCCGAATAGGGGACTCTTGTTCACTGGAAATATTAATGGCGTCGAGGTCGCTCAGTATGCCTCACATCCCAAACCTTACAATGCAATCGAAAACTCTAACCTTCTACTCTGCAACTCACTCAAAATCTTGCAACACACTGCACAATTCTCCCTCTGCTCAACACTCTGTTTGCTCAACTAAATTATGTCATCCTCCCGTGTCCTATATGCTTTTTATAACCATGTCCAATTCAAACTCATCATTGTCAAATCTTTGAGCACCATTATGACTAAATCTGGTAATAGTGACGCCAAATCCATCGGCAATCTTACCCTTCTAACGATCGGATCAGCCATTAATGCGTGTTGCTTCAACAAGCACCTCTAGCTAACTATTTTAACTGCCTACATGTATTACTTGATTTGACCAATCCACAGCCCTGCTATCGCAAGTGGTTGAACGACCATTGCTACGAACTCTAACCTTGCACATCCTCTTCCCCTAGGCTTGCCTTGTTGCTCTGAAACAAAACCTTCATTTTTTATTCATAGTGCCTCAAGCAGTGCGCATCGTTGGCCCTGACCTATAGGACTTCAAGTGACTCCCATTGACAAGCGTTGGCAATACCACGCCATCTAATTGTTGTAACTAAACTGCACATCTAGAAGTAATGGAATGAACAAGATACAGACCTAACCAGTGCATTTTTAACTTACTTGGATGCTTTATGAACTTACTGTCATATAACAGCACCAAACTCCTTCTGAAAACTCTTTTTTATTAATATGGCGATCATGCCACGCCTTCTACTGATCCTTCGCAACCTACTGGTGGAAACCAATGATAAAGCGATCTTCTTCAAGCAGGAGCAACTACGTAATATGCTCTTCTAATGCTTCTGCATCATCGATGCCCGTTGCCGTGGCAATGCCCAAAATACAAACAATGTATTCCATGGGCATGACCACCTCTTTCCCATAAACCATCTTGAATGGTGTCTGTCCTGTCAACTGTTTGCAAGTAGTGTGATAAGCCCATAGCACTGCTGGAATTTTAAGGTCCCAGTCATTGCGGTTAGCATTACATACCTTAGTTGACACTATTTCCAAGATTTTGTTGAACGCTTCGACGATCCCATTTTCCTTTCGGTGGTATGGTGTACTCCTCTTGTGTTGCACCTACAACTCCTCAGTTATCACTTTCACCATTTGGTTGATGAAGTGACTGCCCTGGTCACTCATCAAAATCCGGGGACACCCAAACCATGTCACCATGTTTTCAAATATGAACCATGCCACTGTCGCAGCGGTACAATATACTACTAGTGCAACTTCCTCCCACCTAGTCAGATAGTCAGTTATAGTAATGATGTATCACACACCAGTCCTCTTCCCGGGTGGATTAATAGGACCCGCAAAATCCACAGACCACTTATCAAAAGCTTGGAGAGTTACCTACGGCACCACCAGCATCTCATCCCACCGTGAAGGTTTGTCGATAGGCTAGCAGACATCACAGCTCCTCGCATATTTTGCTGCATCATTATGCAATGTAGGCCAGCATAGCCCTGTGTGCAACACCTTTCATAGAGTAACCCTTCCTCCATAGTGGCTTCCCAGAATCCCTACATGTGCTTCTTCTAGAATGGTACCCTGCTCATGCGGTAAAATACATCGTCGCAAGATTTCATATGGTCCAAGCTTATATCACTTCCCAGCAATTAGCTGAAAATTAGAAGCCTTTACTACCAGCTGCTTCTTTTGGCTAGTCAACATATCCTCCAGGGCAACACCAGTGGCCAAAAACTGAATAATTGGGGCATATTTATCATCTGCAACGTCAACACAAAACAATTGCGCATCTGGCAATCTGTCATCAATATTGGTATGTTCTTCGCCGTTCTCAATGCGAGACAGATGATCTGGACTGACATTCAATCGTCCTGGCTTCACAACTATTTCAAATTCAAACTCCTAGAAGAGTAACAGCCATCAATATATCTCCCCCCCCTCAACACAGGCTTATTGACCAGGTATTGCAAAGCAGAAAGATCAGTGAACATATTGAAATGTCTTCCCAACAAATAGTGCCTGAACTTTTGCAAGGCATAAACCATTGCCAAGCCTTCCCTTTCCATCGTTGTATAATTTTTTTCAACACATGACAACTTTCTACTGGTATATGTGATTGGGTGATGCAGGGAGCTCGCTCCTAGTTGCGCAAAAATAACCCCCAGTGAAATAGAAGAGGCATCGACGTGCACATTGAACTCCTTATTCCAATCTAGAAAAACCAGTATGGGTGCGAAGGCCATCTTGGCCTTCAATGTGTCAATACTTCCTTGGCATTCCTAGTTCCATTCAAAAGCAGCATATTTCTTTAGTATCTTCTCCATAGGGGTAGTAATTGTATCATATCCTTTGATAAACTTGCAATAGTATCCCGTATTCCCCAACGTTTCCCAAAGCATATTCACATTCGTCGACAGCGGTAAACTGAGGATTAGCGTGATCTTCACCGAATCAACCAACAGAACTTCCTTGCATACTATATGCCCAAGTAGAATTCCAAATAGCACACATAAAATACATTTCTTAGATTTCAATGTGATCTGATGCTGGTGACACCTCTCTAGAATCAGCCGCAAGTTGTCGAGATGGTCCCTAATTAGGCCATAGATGGTCCAATAATCCATATACACTTGCAGGAAATTTTGAACAAAGTATTTAAACACGGCATCAAGGAACCATTTGTTGGAAAAACCCACCAACAAAGCCTCGTTGATAGGGGTTCTCACTCTATCGATGACCAACCAGCGCGATCTCTCTGAGCACTGGCCCAGATAGGTTTTACCCTGCCCAACAACATCTGAAAAACGGATGAAGTCTCACTCAAGATGTTCAAGGGAGGGCTATAGAAACTGAGTTTCCAGCAATGAGGAAGGAGGATATGGGATCTGATGGGGAGACAACATAGCTATTGGATCCAAAACTATGCAGTCATCATTGATTCATTTCCACCACTGCAGATTGCATCATACATTTGTCATAGTAGCATCATTTATAAAACATCCAACTTCATATTGCAAATGAAATGTAATAGATCGCATCGACATCAATATATAAGAAATGGAATAGACCATAGTGAAATCATAACAGATCGCAGCATCCTAACAGATTTAGATCACAGCAACATCATAACAAAACAGATCGCAGCTAGATCATAGCAATATCCTAACAAAACAAATTGCAGCTAGATCACAACAGACAACATCATTATAACTTATTAGATTATAGTAGTACTAAAAGATAATATTTATACAATAACTGTCATACCATATTAGCTTTGCGCAAAGGATCCAAAACAGACAAGTCTTCTCCACAACCGGAGGCCAAATATATCAGAAAATAACCCAGATAGATCACAGATACAACAGAAAATTCTTCAAAACCATATCGCACTAGACCTCATGCGATAATGATGCTCTAGACAATATTGTTAGAATAATCAACCCATAGTTAGCTACCTTAGACATTAATTAATCCATTTTTGTCTTATTTGCCTAGTTTCCTATATTCCACTCTATGCAAGTTGTCTTCCACGTGTCCTAGAAGTCAAACTTGCTAAAACGGAGTCATGGATCACTTGGGAAACCTCCTGGAAACCATATTTACCATGTCTTCTTTATTCTAGATCCTCCCTAGCGCATATCTACTTTTCTGCTAAGTTGCCTGCTTTATTGAGATTTATGGAAAAAGGGAAAGTAATACTAGGTGTAGTTGACTTGTTTTTTCCCCTCATCATCCTCCATCCTTTTCTCCTAATAAAATCATGTATGAGTTGTCTTTCCATCCCTTATTATCTTGCCTACTTGACTTTTCCAATTCGTGAGCCTCTAAGTGGATTTGGAAACTGCTTTATGCACCTATGGGGGATTTGACTAGATTTAGTAAGCCTACTTTTTTATTATTTTGAATGGCATCCTTGTGCATTCAAATCTCTCATGTAATTATATATTTCAATAGCTTATGACTTCATAAGGTTGGATATTGTACACTTATTCAATACAGATTAGTGTTATGCTCCAATTTTAGTCTCCTTTGTTTGTAATTTTGCATGTTTAATTAGCAATTTTGTGAGTGCAATTGTTCTATCACTTGGGTTCAATTTCCATGTGGTATCAGATCCTTTGTATATCGATTTATCTCCTTCCATATTGCTATTGCAGGTTCAAAATCTTTACTGGGAGCACATTCTGCTGGTTGAAGGGCACAGTTCTGAGCTATGGATCAATCTCAGAAGATCGTCGTGACTCCATTTAATTTCTTTGAATTGAAAGTAGAGATGGAGATACTGTTAAGAGTGAAAGGTCTCTATAGGGTGACTATGGCAACTGAGGTAGAGCCCAATGCATCTATAGAGAAAATTAAATGACACAACAAGAGGGATGAGGCCTACTGTATTTTGTGTCCGAGCATATTAAGAGATCTCCTCTTCCATCTTGATGGATTGACATCACCTAATGAAGTATGCGAGAAGCTTGTAGAGATTTTTGGTAAGAAAGATGAGATGAGAGGACATCAAATCGAGAATGAATTGATCTCTTTGAGTCCGAGCAGCTTTGAATCCCTGCAACTCTACTTTTCCAATTTTAAATCCCTTATTTTCCAGCTAAAACAATGTGGAATTGAAAAGAAGGAAGAGAAACTAGTTTTGTCCAAAACTAGTCTTTAAGGCCTTGGTTGAAAACCACTCTAGGAGGAGACTCAAGATCCTCAGATATGACAATGGTGGTGAGTATGTCAAGTCTGAGTTCATTCAATATTGTGAAGATGCAGGTATTCAGATGCATCATTCAATCCCTTGCACACCACAACAAAATGGTGTTGCTGAGAGAAAGAACAGATCACTGAAGGAGATGGCAACCTATATGATGGAGGCTTAGAATTTACCACCAAATTTTTGGTCCAAGGCTATAAACTATGCATCCTATATCCAGAATAGGGTGCCTCATAAACAGCTTGATGGTATGACTCCTTTCAAATCTTGGAGTGGGCACAAGCCAGATGTGACACATTTCAGGAATTTCGGCTCAAAGGCTTGGGCTAGAATTCCAACTGAAAAGAGAAAGGCTTTGCAGACCCAAAGCCAAGAATGCTTATTTGTTGGGTATTCTAAATATTCAAAATGGTACAAGCTGATCAACTTGAGTACAAACAAATCCTTCATTGAAAGGAGTGTTCAGTTCCAAGAAGATCCTTTAGCAGCAGTTGAAGTTGGAGAGTCTTCTTCACCACCAGAACCAGTGAATGTAAGTGCAGAGACAAATGAATTTGCTGATTCTGATATGTCTGATAATGATGATTTAATTGCAGATGCTGATAGTCATACAAGACCAAAATGGGCAGCAAAGACCATTCATGTAGCTGGGGAACTAGCTGGAAATCCTAGTGATCCTAGGAGGACTAGATCTCAGTTTGAGAGTGCCCTGTGTATGAAAGACCCTTTGTTTGTAGAGAAGTGCTATCTAATGGTTAAATCAGACCCATATACATATGAAGATGCAGCACATGATCCAAGATGGCAAACAGCCATGAAAGAAGAATTCAGCTCACTCCAGAAGAACAACACTTGGGAACTGGTTGATCATCCCCCAGGGAGGAAGCTATTTCAATGTAAGTGGGTTTTCAAAACTAAGTTTGCTTCTGATGGTTCACCTTTGAATTATAAGGCCAGATTGGTAGCCAACAGCTACTCACAGGTACATGGTATTGACTACAATGAAACATTTGCACCAATGGCAAAGATGGACTCAATCAGGCTAGCCTTAGCCATTGCAGATTTGAAGCAGTGGGAGGTACATCACATGGATGTTAAGTGTGCTTTCTTGAATGGAGATCTCATTGAATATATTTACATGCAACAACCTCAAGGGTTTGTTACTAATCCATCTTTTGTGTGCAAGCTAAAGAAATCATTGTATGGGCTTGGTATGCCAAGATTGATGGCTTTCTATTGTCATTGAGTTTTGTTCGATGCAAGTCTGATCCTAATGTTTATTTGAATTTGATTCATGGTTCTTTGATGATTATTTTCTTGTATGTGGATGACCTTATAATTACAGGAAGTTCAAAGAAAGAGATTGCCTCCTTGAAGGATGCAATGAACCATGCATTTTCTATGACTGATTTGGGGTTGTTGAGCCAATTCTTGGGTCTCAAAATTGCTCAATCCCAACATGGAATAAAATTACATCAGTCCAAGTATGCTTTATATTTTCTAAACAAGTTCAACATGAAATATTGCAAGCCAAGCAAGACTCCCTTCCTTTCAGGAGTTAAGCCGGAAGAAGTAGGTTCTTCTCCTATGGTAAATAATACATTGTATAGGAAATTGATTGGGTGTTTTCTTTACCTTACACACACTCGACCTAATATTTCTTATGCAGTAAGTGAAGCCTCAAGATACATGGATCAGCCTCATGAGATCCATTGGAGAGCATCCAAAAGGATCCTTAACTTTGTTCAGGGAACAATAACTCATGGGATGTTCTACAAAGCTAAATCTGATCTTTATTTGATTGGGTTTACTGACAGTGATTAGGCAGGTTACAACATAGATTGAAAGTCAACATTAGGATATGTGTTCATATTTGCTGAAGGACCAATCAGCTGGTCAAGCAAGAAACAGAGTGCCACAGCACTCTCATCTACAGAAGCAGAGTACAGAGGACTTGTAAATGCAGCAACTCAATGTTTATGGTTGCAGGGGATACTTGGTGAGTGTGGCTTCAAATCAGAGTTTTCAACCATTATCTATTGTGATAATCAGAGCACCATTCGAATCTGCAATGATACATTTTAGAGAAAGAGAACCAAACACATTGATATCCATATGCACTACATCAGACAGCTTGTGCATGATGGCACCATTCACCTACTCTTCTGTGCATCTTTAGAACAAGTAGAAGACATCTTCACCAAAGTTTTTTGTGAGAAGACATTCAGCAATCTCAAATCACTACTGGGGATTGCTGATCATGCTGTCACTACAACAAAAACTAGATTTAGCATCTCTTTTTGCATCCTTTTTTGCGTCTAGACCATCTTTCAGTGTATTTTTCTTCATTTTTTTGACAAAATGGCGCAATTTCACGGGTTGGTGCTATTTTAGGCATTTTTTGCGTCCTTTTTCTAAATCTGGCGCAAATTGCGGTGTAATTTGCACCGGGTTTTGCACCTATTTATGCGCCAAGTTTTGCATTAGGTTTTGCGACAGCCTTTGAGCCTAGTTTTGCACCTAATTTTGCACCTATTTTGTACATCTACTCTTGTTGCGCCCCCTTTTATGCCCATGTTTGCCTCAACTTTTATGCCCTTGTTTCCCACCCATTTTTGCACTTAATTTTACACCCACTTTTGCTTCAACTTTTGCATCCATGTTTGCATCTACGCTTGCATATTTTTTTTGCATCCAATTTTACATCAATTATTGCATCCCTTTTTGCATCCATTTTTACATCCACTTTTGCATTGGGTTTTGCGTTGGGTGTTACGACTACTTTTGCATCTAGTTTTGCATCTACTTTTGTTGCATCCACTTTCACATCCAATTTTGTATCCAATTTTGCATCAATGGTTGTATCCGCTTTTGCGCATCCTTTTTCATCATGTTTTGCTTCCATGATTGCATCATTTTTTTCATCCACTTTTGCATCACCTTTTGCATCCATTTTTGGTGCACCCCATTGTGCGCCCACTTTTGTGCCTAATTTTGTTGCATCCATGTTTGCATCCATGTTTTTATCCAGTTTTACACCCAGATGTTGAAGATGAAAATGAGGATAATGATTATGATATTGAGGATGGTTATGATGATGATGATAATGTTGTTGATAATGAGGAGAACGATGGCAATGATAATGATGATGATGATGATGAGGATAATGACATTGTCGATGATTATGATGGCAATGAAATGAATGTTGATGATGGTGATGATGACAATGACAATGATGATGAGTACAATAAGAATGATGATGTTGATCATCTTAAAAAATAAATTGTTATTTGTCATGCATAAATCGTGTGTGTCCTCCATGACCCTCTTCCACTAATCACATATTTTGGGTAGATTCTATTTCTTATGCCAAAGGTAATGATGAATAACTGATGAAAATGTCAATAATCATGATGATGATGTCAAGGACAATGGTGATGTTGATGACATGAATGATGATTATGCCGATGATGATGACTATTGTGATAATCATGATGACAATGACAAAGATGACGATGATGATCATCATCATCATTTCCATCATTGTCTTCATTAAAAACATCATCACTGTCATTGTCATCTAGTTCATCATCATCATCATCATCATCATTTAAAGCATATCGGATATGTTTACCATTTAAAATATTGTGCTAAATTCGACGCTAAATCCAGTTTTTGTTGTAGTGTGTGAAGCATGATTGATGACAAGATTTTTTAAATTTTATTTTACTCTCCATGTTTAAGGGAATATTTTCTCACTGGGTTTTTGCCTCTTTCCTTGGTTAAATGGACATGCAGTATGTAAAGGGTGACTAAGCCTTGTTGCTAGGCCCTATAGTTTTTTATATTTACTCATAAAGTCAGGCTTAAGGGGGGGTGTTAGAATAATCAATCCATAGTTAGCTACCTTAGACATTAATTAATCCATTTTTGTCTTATTTTCCTAGTTTCCTATATTCCACTCTATGCAAGTTGTCTTCCACATGTCCTAGAAGTCAAACTTGCTAAAACTAAGTCATGGAGCGCTTGGGAAACCTCTTGGAAACCATATTTAGCATGTCTACTAAGTTGACTGCTTTATTGAGATTTATGGAAAAATGGAAAGTAAGACTAGGTGTAGTTGACTTGTTTTTTTCCCACATAATCTTCCATCCTTTTCTCGTAATAAAAGCATGTATGAGTTTTCTTTCCATCCCTTATTAGCGTGCCTACTTGACTTTTCCAATTCATGAGCCTCTAACTGGATTTGGAAACTGCTTTATGCACCTATGGGGGATTTGACTAGATTTAGTAAGCCTACTTTTTGACTATTTCGAATGGCATCCTTATGCATTCGAATATATAATGTAATTATATATTGCAGTAGCCTATGATTTCATAAGGTTGGCTATTGTACACTTATTCAATACAAATTAGTGTTATGCTCCAATTTCAGTCTCTTTTGTTTGTAATTTTGCATGTTTGATTAGCAATTTTGTGAGTGCAGTTGTTCTATCACTTTGGTTCAATTTCCACAAATACCAGTCCTCAGATGTCTATTTAATTTCAAAACTAGATCTATATATAAGCTTGTGCCTTTACATTTAAGGTCCACTTCTAACTATCTTATAACCGCTAATGACCTATTGTGACAAAACTTGGTCAAATAATATAGAAAATATTCAAAATGGTTATTATTCCCCCCATCGCACTGATCTAGCCTTGCGTGGTACTACGTGAACTTGCACAGCTACTGCGATGCTGCAAAACTCACTTACCAAAACCCCTGCCAACAAGGGTTATATTTTTCTTGCCGACATGTTTGATCAGAATTTTTACGACGATCATCAGGAAATCTCATCATTTGGAGTCAACAATATCGGGTAAAATCAGAATGTTGAGTCGACCTAATTGGGGGGGGACTTATCTTTATATCCGACAGTTTTTGTTTTAGGAGCTTTCCATAAGTTCACCAACGGACCTTTTCTACGAAGTTTTTTGAATAATTTTCTTGATAGTTTCGGCATAACTTGGAGTTTTGTTTCGACTAATGCAGCGAAATTAAAAGCTTGTAACCGATGTTTGTCGTCAAAACCTTTGGATGAATTATGTAGACAAGGTAATATTTGTGGATGTTTTCATTGAGTTGTGCAGACGGTTCCAGTAAAGTTTAGATGTTGGAGACGACGCTGTCGGGGGGATTTATTGTTGATGTGATTAGGGTTTTGTCTCCTCCATGGTTTTAAAGCCGTTGCCCGACCTCATAGGATTTTTTTTCTCTCGCATTGACATTTGGAGGTTTTCCCCAAGTCGATTACGTTAGGATCCTAGGCATCTATGATTTTGACCTAGTTTGATAACTTGGCCATGACAGCTTTTACCTGTTCCACACCTTTTGTTTTCGCTCCTCAGACCATAAACATGGGTTTGTTAGAGCGATCAGGTTTTATGGATGAATTTGCGGCAGGTCAAGTTCTTCACTGACATTGCTTGTATTGGTTTAGTTTTATGTGCGCTTGGTGTGATGTCTTGCACTTAGGTGAATGTTGTGTGTGTTTCTAGGGTTTTAGTTCACGCTATGCATTTTTATTATGGTTGGTACTGGGTTTAGGAAGTTTTCCTGAGTCCTTATGGCCAAGCTAGGGTTTCGATCGTCCCTCAGGATGTTAGGATATTTAGACACTTAGGAGTTAGTTAAGATAAACTTGCGTAATATATCCATTAGGTAAAAGTGTGTTTCTTTAGTATGCATTAGTATGCATTTGTAAATATTCTAATCTGACAGTCACGATATGTTCTAGACATAGAGTGATCCGACGGTTCAACTTCTCTTAGATCATACCTACCATTGATCCGTGGATTAACACCCGATTGGTCTATGATCTCTATTTAAAGAGAATAGAGGGTCCTTGGCTAGTTGATCGATTATGAGAAGTTCATATGTAACTTTCTTTCTTTTGCATAATAAATTGCTCCAAGTAGCTATTTGGCTGGGGCCATGGATTGTTTCCCTCTCGAGGGTTTTAACCACATGACAAACATCGGTGTGTTGATATGTGATATATTTGTGTGAAGTAGTTACTGAAGTTGTTCGATCTTTTGGGAGCACCCTATGTCCCCGAACATGGTATCAAATCTTTTATGAAGAGCCGCTTTCGGTTTTGATCAAGATCTGGAACCGATGTTGCCGAAACTTTGAAAGGGTTTATGGTTCTAGATTTTTTGTGCATTTTTGGCCTATGGGAGCTGTTCCATTGCATCCAGAGCATCTTTTTCATTTGGAAATAGTCTTCGTTTCATTAAAAACCGTTTCTGTTTGCTCCAGAAACACCCATTTCGGCAAATCTGAAGGTATAATGTTACAGTGATGGATTTGTTTTTTTTTAAATCTCTCATATTTTATCAGTTTGTTATTAGATATTTTTTGTTTTAGTCTCATATTTTTTCCTTCCCTAACTGCGTATGCTCTTTTCCGTGCACCTTGCGCGATCACGACAAATCAGAAACAGCGAGAAAACTTGAAAACATAGACTTTTCGAGTAAGCTAACCAAGATCTAACCCCATTGTGTGGAAAAAGTTTTTTTGTTTTTGGTTTTGGTTTTTTTTTTTGTGATTTGTAGGAAAAGAAAGCAAGCACGGAGAATGAGAGAGAAGAGTAAAAAAAAAAAAAAAAACCTTCCTCTTTCAATTATTTTACGTACCTTTTAAACTTAGCTCACTTGGTCCAAACTTGCTTTATTACTTAATAGGTCTTGAGTTCAAGTCTTATTAAGCTACTTTTTTGTGCATGAAATTTCTATTTTCAAGTTATTTTATTGTAAAAGTGCATCTGACATAAATAAAATAAAATAAAAGGGAGTCACTTAAGTCTTTTAATTTATTGCCGCACTATTTAAAAGTCACATTATTGTAAAAGTGATTCACTTCAAAGCAACTTTATTGTAAAAGTGATTGTCAAAGGTTGATCTTGGGAAGAGGGGGCTTCTTTTTTTAGTTGGTCAAGTTAATATCTGCCACGTCACTATTGGGACATCTTCAACATTTTCTTTGATCAAGCATAACATCATCATCTAGAATCAGTTTTAAGTGCCGTTTTATTTAAACCGCATATTTTTTCAAGCTCTTTGCATCTAGACAGTTATTTTCTATTCTTTCATCCATTATTTTATATTTTATAGTATGGCCACCCCTTGTGATATTATACTTACAAGTTCTAACTATTTCTCATGGAAATATCGTATGGAGGATGTTCTGCGAAGTAGGGGACTTTTTAGGATAACCTCAGGGAAAGAAACAGAATCCACTGATGATGATAAGAAAATTAAATGGGCAAATGGATGTAATGAAGCTTGTGGATTGATTGTGATGTCAATCTCTACTGATTTGCGATTCCACATATTTGGAATTGATGAACCTAATCTCGCTTGGGAAAAGTTGGAATATGTGTTTGGTAAACACAATGAAATTCGGGGTTATCAACTTGAGAATGAGTTGCTTTCCTTTAATCCAAATGATTTTTCATGCATTCAAGACTATTTATCTAAGCATAAAACTCTTAGACTATTATGTGTAGAATGCAAGATTAAGAAAGAAGACAAACAATGTATTTATCATATTCTTTCAAAACTTGGACCTGCATATTATGTTTTTGTATCTAGATTCTACTCCATGAAAGAATCCTTGACTGTAGCTAGCTATCAAGAACCTAGCCTTGAATCCTTTTTTGATTCCTTAATTAGAGAGAAAGATAAGCTCATTCATCTTGGAATAATTAACAATGCAGATACATTTGGGAAAACCTTATTGTCCCAACAGAAAGAAAAGTCCAAGCCTCCCAAGAAACAAAATTTTCGCAATAATAAGCCAAACAACAAGGGTCCCAAACCCTCTCAATCAGCTCCTTCTTTAAAAAATGATAAAGGATCCAAGCAAAAAGTAAATAATACTTAGCGTCATTGAAATTTTTGTGGGAAAGATAATCATGATGAATCTAAGTGTTTTAAGAAGATGGCAACCTTGGAAGCAGCAATGAAGAAGCACCACATCAGCCTAGATTCGTCTTTAGAATATACCTCACATGGACATGCACTTTGTGCTTCTAGTTACTCTTATACTGCATCTTATTCTTCTACTTCAATTGAATGGATCATTGATTCTGGAGCATCTTATCATATGGCTAAGGATAAAGCCATCTTTTCTACTATGCATGAATATAACACCAAACAAATATTTGTTGGTGATGATAAATCTCTAAGTGTTGTAGGATCTGGAACAGTTCCAGTAGAAAATGGTCATTTCATTGATGTACTATGTGTTCCAAAAATTTCCTGCAATTTGTTATCAGTCTATCAAATTACTCATTTAGGTGAAGGTAAAACTGTGACGTTTACACCTCACCAAGTTGTAATCAAGGATTTTAAAAATCCTCAAAATATCCTTTCTATTGGAACTGTTGATGATATTACCAGGTTGTACAAATTTAACAAATTTGGGTCATCACCTTTTCCTTCAGTTTTTGTTGCTCACAGTGATAACTTGAGCAAACTTTGGCATGAGCGATTTGGTCACTTAAATTATCGCTCATTGCAACAACTATGTAAAGACAATATGGTGATTAGTATTCCACTGGTATCTTGCAAGGATGGTGTTTGTTCCGGTTTTGTACTCGAAAAACATCATTGGGACAGTTTTGACAAAGGTGTCTCTTGGCATGCCTTGGTTCCCTTGGAGCTTGTGCATAGTGACTTGTGTGGCCCTCTTCCATCTGCTTCCTTTTCTGGTTTCAAATATTTCTTAACCTTCATCGATGACTACTCCAAACTTACTTGGGCTTACTTCCTAAAACTTAAGAGCGAAGTATTTAACATGTTCTTGGCCTACAAGGCCCTTGTTGAAAAACAATATGGTCATTAAATTATTAAGTTAAGATCTGACAATGGAGGAGAATATGTTAACAACAAGTTCACTACTTTTTGCACTGAACAAGGAATCCAACAATAGCACATTGTTCCATATACACCACAACAAAATGGTGTAGCTGAACGGAAGAACCGCACTTTCAAAGAAATGGCTAATTGTATGATCCAATCTAAAGGACTAAGTATTCAATATTGGGATGAGGCCATAAATTGTGCAAATTACATAGTTAATTGCACACCCACTAAATTTTTACAGGGTATAACACCAGAAGAAGCATGGAGTAAAATTAAACCAGATGTAAGTCACTTTCGTGTGTTTGGTTGTGAAGCATGGGCTCACATTCCGGATGAAAAATGGAAAGCATTGCATCCTAAAAGTGAAAAGTGCATATTTGTTGGATATTCTAAAGATGTAAAAGGTTATAGACTTCTTCAGACACATTCTCATGATATAATCATTAGAAGAGATGTTAAATTTGATGAAAATCTCTTGGCCTGCGAGCCTAACTTGGCGGGTGTGCCATCTTTGGCCTGCGAGCCTGATTCGATGATTGTGCCTTCTTCTTCTTCTTCTTCCAGCTTCCTTGATGGGTTTCCAACTCTAGTTTCTGCTGATGACAGTGAGGATGATAATCCACCTCTACCTGTTCATGTTCCTCCAATTGCACCAGCACCAATACTTCCTCGATGGGTCCATTCAACATGTGAAGCAGCTGGTGATCTTGCCGGTGATCCTAGAGATCAACGTCGAACATGTTCTCAGTTTTAGCGAGCCTCTTCTCTTTTGGCTCAAGTTTTCGAGAATCATGATCCAGAAACTTTTGTAGAAGCTTTAGGAAATCTAGATTGGGATGCAACTATGGATGAAGAATATCGTTCCTTAATGGCGAACGATACTTGGGATCTTGTTCCTCTTCCAAAAGGAAGAAAAATTGTCAGATGTAAATGGGTCTACATAACTAAGTATGCATCATATGGAAGTGTTGAAAGACTTAAGGAAATTTTAGTTGCCAAAGGTTTTTCCCAATTTGAAGGGATTGACTACAATGCAACCTTTGCCCCTGTAGAAAAAATGAACTCCATCCACCTTGTTCTTTCCCTTGCAGCCTTACATAATTGGGAAGTCCATCAAATGGATGTCAAGTATGCCTTCTTACATGGTGATTTACATGAGGAAATTTACATGGAACAACCTCCTAGATATGTTCAGAATAACGCTAGCCTTGTTTGTCTCCTTAAGAAATCCTTATATGGCCTTAAGCAAGGTCCTAGAGCTTGGTATGCCAAAATGGATAGCTTTCTCCTTGACACTGGTTTTTCTAGATGTCATTCTAACCCCAATGTCTATACCAAGAAAGTATGAAACCATCTCATCATACTTGTTCTTTATGTTGATGATCTTATCCTTACTGGTAGTGACCCTAAACTTATAACCCATGTGAAATCCAGTCTTAAGCAAAATTTTGAAATGTCAGACTTAGGACATTTGCATTATTTTCTTGGTCTCCAAGTCTTGCAAACTAAAGAAGGAATCTTTCTTTCCCAGTCTAAGTATTCTTGTGACCTTCTTTGTTGCTTCCACATGGAAGATTGTAAACCACCCCCTTCTCCCTTCCAGTCTGGAGTCAAACTTTATGCCACCTGTACTTCCCCTAAAGTAGATGCCACCTTGTATCGTCAACTTGTTGGTAGTATTTTATACTTGAATCATTCCCATCCTAACCTTTCCTTTACCATTGGTCATGTTGCTCGTTATATGCAAACTCCTCATGAAAGTCACTGGAAAGCAGCAAAAAGAATACTTCGATATGTTTGAAGTACAATTCAGTTTGGGATTCATTACAATATAGGGGGGAAACCTTTGTTGGTTGGTTTCACTAATTCAGATTGGGCTGGCGATACTGATGATCGAAATTCTACTGCAGGTTATGTTTTCAGTTTGGGATCTGGACCTGTCACTTGGGCTTGTAGGAAACAACAAGCTCTTGCTCTTTCTTCAGCAAAATCAGAATATCAAGCTACAATTAATGCCAGTCAGGAAGCTTTATGGCTTCAACAGATCCTTTCAGATTTTGGATTCAAGCAGCAGCAGCCTACTCCACTTTGGTGTGACAATCAAAGTGCCATCAAGCTTGACAAAGATCCAGTTCTACATCCGCATAGCAAACACATTGAGCTACACATGCACTTCATCAGAAATCTTGTTCATGATCGTTTTATTGAAGTGCTCAGATGATCAAGTTGCAGACATCTTCACCAAGTCTCTTACAGAAGCGAAGTATTCTAAACTTTGGTCTATGTTAGGAGTTCAGGAATGTGTCCTTAAGGGGGAATAGGCTCTAATTCCTCCTTCCTTCTCCTAATAGTGTCACTTTTGTAAATCCTTCAATCCTATCCCAAGTTTTTCTTAAGGGGGGATGTTAATATATTTAGACACTTAGGAGTTAGTTAAGATCAACTTGTGTAATATATCCGTTAGGTAAAAGTGTGTTTCTTTAGTATGCATTAGTATGCATTTGTAAATATTCTAATCTGACGGTCACGATATGTTCTAGACATAGAGTGATCCGACGGTTCAACTTCTCTTAGATCATAACTACCATTGATCCATGGCTTAACACCCGATTGGTCTGTGATCTCTATTTAAAGAGCATAGAGGGTCCTTGGCTAGTTGATCGATTATGAGAAGCTCATATGTAACTTTCTTTATTTTGCATAATAAATTTCTCCAAGTAGCTATCTGGTTGGGGCTATGGACTGTTTCCCTCTCGATGGTTTCAACCATGTGACAAACATCGGTGTGTTGATCTATGATCTATTTGTGTGAAGTGGTTGCTGAAGGTGTTCAGTCTTTTGGGAGTACCCTGTGTACCCGAACACAGGATACCCTTCGTTTCGGTTACATTTTTTCTCGCCATGTTTTTCTTATCTCTAAAAAGGAGAAGTTCTTATGCTTAGCATATAAAAAGGAGAATTTCTTTTGCTTAGAAGTTCTTATCCAAACCTTCTAAGAAAAAGAAAAAGAAAATCCTAGTTATAATTTGATCTTGAGCTAATGATTTTCAATCCAGTTTAACCTAATGTACCCTCTACCACCATTTGATGCAACTGTATAACCCACATATTTTATTTACATCACAAGATCACTTTTAGATGGCCAAAGATGACTCATTAAAGATATATTTATTGTTCTCCATGAATGCAATCTTATTTTGAAAGATAAACATGATTTATCATCTAAGTTTTCCTTTATATTTTGCAATCTTATAGTACCTTCTCATTTCCATAATATTCTAGTAATATAAATATATTTTGTTTGATCACAGTAACTCTAAGTCATTTTTTTGTTATGGTTATGTTACAGCCTCAGTATTCACCCCACAACATGCCAAAGAAGGGTGGGAAGAAGAAGGCCAAGGTGCAAGAGGATGATTCAGACTTAGAGGCCTTTCCTAGAATGGAGATGATCTATGAAGACACGAAAGCAGTCACAGAGGCTGAACCAGAGTATTTTCCGTAGAATACTACTAAAATCTTGAGGATATAATTTGAACACTCGGATTTCAGCAGCAAGGCCACTACAAGATTGACGGTTGGGGTTAAAAAAAAAATGGATAGGTGTGCATATTTCTATAAAAGAATGTTCATAGCGCACAAAAAGTGCCAGACTTCTGCAACAAAAAAAAATATAGGAGTTTTCGGGTGAAGAGGAACACTTGAAATATCTCCAAGACAGAGTGCAGGAGAATGAACTAAGTATTCAACGAATTAAAGGCATCACTAAGAAAGTGGTGAAGAACTGGTTTGCACAAACCTGGGCTGGTAATTTCCTTCTGGAAAACCTTCTCAAGGTAACTCCACCCAAAGCAGCGGAAATAAAGTCACAACTGGCTATACATGAAGTGACAATTAGATTACTAGAGCCTATAGATTTCAAGACTATCGCTACAAAAGCTGATACGTGGAGAGAATTCATTGGAGGATCAAATGGACCTACCTAAGTTTTTTCTTGTTTACATGTGGAACTTTATGTAAATTATTTTATCTTATTTCCATTTTCTAGTGCAAGTCACTAAACGACAAATTTTGTAAATCGAGGAGTTAAGGAAGCCCAAAAGGCAAGGGTAGTCCAAAATTCATTTGTAAAATGTATAGGTAGGAGTAGAGGAGATTTTAGAAGGGACTTTCACTAGCGCATAGATGTTGAAGTTATTTTTATGAGAACTATTTATTTTATAAATAAATGAGAACCAATTTTGTTGGAGGAAGGACTGTACAAGTTTCAAATGGATTGTGTGGATTGCTAATGCTGAACTACTTCTTATTTAGCTACTATACAACTGTGAGATCATTCTAACTTGATGAACTAATTCTGAAATGATGAATGATTTTACTTTCTATTATAAATCTTGTGCATATGAATGAGTAATGAATGTTTTAACAAAATGAAGCTATCTTTGTTTATATTTTTCTGTTGTGATTATGTATGTATAATTTGAACAGCTACATGTAGGATTCCATATGCAACATTACAACGCATTACTCTATTAGATATAATCTCTACTCCCCTGTGGATAGGTTATATAAGTAGTTTAGAATAGATTACATTAGTTTTTCTTAATTTAGAAGTGATTGGGGGGGAAGAGCGATAAGACAGGAGGTAAGAACCTTCACATCATGAGTTGAGGCTTTTGATCACCGGTCACTTGCATTCAGTTTAGGCACTTGCATTTCATCCTAAAACATAAAATTACATAAATGGTGGACCAGGACACAACCCATAAAACCAACTTAAAACATTCTTTTAATTCAATGGTAGCCAGGTCGCTAACCGTACGGATTCCCCATACCAAACGGTGAGCAATCTAGTTGGGATTACTTACTAGGGAGAATCCCTACTATCGGTACCTGGGAATTTTCCAAGAATCACCAACTTCTTAACTAATAACTACTTCTAAATACGAACTAAATAAATAATAACTAATCTTCAACTTTAAAATCTTTGTGATCTTCGTATCTTCATTAGCGCAACTTGTATTTACTTCACCTGAAATTTTCAATTATCTTCCTTTGATCAATGAATGGCAAATCCATATTGATCATCTCCTTTGTCAACACTATGAGCTCCACATTTTCCAAATAAGAAAAATCTAGAAATTTAGCACATGTAGCTTTGAAGTCGAATAACATCTCAAAATCTCCATCCAATTTGTCAATCACTATTTTTCCACACAAGGATTGTTGCATATCATCAAACTCCGTTTGATCTAATCTACAACTAATAAATCTGTCATTATACTCCTTTTGAGACCACATTCCTCCTTTCTCTTCCCAAAATAAAGGAAGTCCTCTTTTGAACAAGGGATTAAACAGTTCGATGAATTCCTTTATTTGGTGATGCATAATATCAATTTCCGCTTGAACTGTATCCAAATGTTGATATTTACTCACCACTTTTCTTTCCCATGTGATAGTTAATATCCTATCTTTGATATTTTCTTTCCTTACTTCTTCCTCTGTCAAACTGTTCAAAAAACTAATTGCATTATGAGTTGTGTCTATGAGTTTTTTTATTTAAGACTTGCTTCACTACCAAGACACTTTGTCTAGATGCTTGTATAACAATATCCTTTTCTAGAATATAATCCAAATAAGACCTAAGCTTGGATACTTATGTTATCAGCACATCCCACATGATATGCTTAGCTCCCTCTAAGGCTGACTGTCATGACACTTGTTTTGTCAATTTATTATTCTTATCTACCAGTTCCATACATTTGTCTTCCAATGTCTTTCTTTTTTTCTCTCTTTTTACAGCTATGGCTTCCAAAATTTTATTCTGATTCCTCAAAGCAGTGATTTGTATATCTTTAAGACTTGCTTGAGACATAACTTGGGAAAGGGAATCTGCACCAGATTTTATAGAAGGTGAAATAACTTACACCTCCTTCTCTTTATTCTTTTCTTTTAGTTCCTTCTCCATCTCTACTTTTTTGTTTTAAAAAACTTTTCATTTTCATCCCAAAGTCCTGCATCTTTCTCCCATTGCTTCTCCTTTTCCTCAAGATTCAACAATCTTGCTTAACAATCAATCAATTCAGTAGTCAATGCTTATTTTTCTTTCTTAAATGCTGTCAACTCAAAAGTTTGTATAAGCTGACTAGATGGAATCTTCGGCTTCTTTTTTAACAATTGAATTTCATTTTCTTTCTCATTTAATAAATTCTATGTAGCATCTCCCTTGTCAGCTTGACTATCATCCACTAATAATTCTACTTGTAGCTTCTTAATCTGTGTCTGGTGGGATTTGTTCACCACCTTCTCCATTCTGAGTAAATATTCAACTCTTTTCTCACTTGATTGTAATTTTGACACCTACAATGTTCCTTTCAACAAATTAGTATAAATAATATCACATGTTTCTCTATGTAGATGTATCATATCAGTAGTAGGGATATTCTTTAATTTCATCTCATTTCAGCAACTTTATTTCCTATAGTCACGGCCAAATTCAATGTGTTTTTAGCCTGATCCCTAACAGTCACTAGGGATACGTCTTGAATGGATAATTTTCTCACTTCATCATATATGTTCAATGTTTCATCAGAATCTTTTTCCCCCACACCTTTATATTTGTCTATCAACTCAGTCTTGGACTTGTATCTATCTGTAGCTCCTTCAGGAATTTTATAAAATGTATATTCCTGGATTTCAAAGGTTGGGCCTTTGACCTTCATCTGCTTCTTTTTGTCTATAGACTTTGTGACCTGTACAAGTTGTCTTGCTTTTTTAATATTTTACTTTTTGGGTGTTCCAGCAGTATCTTCCTCCTCAGTATCCATGGTGTCTGATAAATCTATCTTATTTATTTTTTCGGAAAAACTAGCCAATGGAGTAACATGAGTAGTTGATGCAACTATACTAGAAAGATCATGCTGAGGAGAAGTGTTTCCTGGTGCATATGAAAGTGAATCTTCCTGCATATTCCACCATTCTTAATATCCTTGGGGCAATCCATCCAGTTTGTTGCTTTAGAAATTCCTACCACCTCAGAATGCTCAAATGGTTTATTTTTATTGGCTTGTCTCCTATTTGAGATAACATGGTGAGGGTCATAGTTAACACCATCTTCACTTGAAAGTCCCATTTCAAGGAAATGTTCATCTTCAACTATTAACTTTTGTCTGATTAGTTCCAATGCAAACACTCTCATTGTCAAAAATGGTGGTAGGATATAGGGTTGATGAAACACCCCATATACCCTAATCACTATACCATGTTCAGATTGGAACGAATCCCCTATTATTCTTTCATGTGAAAACTGTAACATTTCTTTCATCTTTGGTAATACTCTGGGTAATCTCTCTTCAAAGAAAACATTGTATACTATTGCCATGATAAAATTCATAAATTTACAATAATCCCTACTCATTTCATCTGTGATTACCATCTCTGGGAGTTGTAAATTGTATTCATTGAATGTTAAAAACATATTCAGTAGAAAAGATTGAAATTTGAAAGGTCTTGTCCTGTGGAAGTTTACTAACTGAGAATGGATGTTCTCAACTAAAAAATCATCAAACTTAAGGCTTGATGACTGGATTGATTGAATCAATTGGTAAAACTCTACCTTACCAGTACTAAGGGTGAACACTAGACTTAACAAGGCTTCTATGATGTATTTATTCATATCCAACCCCAAAAACTGAATTGCCAAGGTTAAAAAAGACTGGGTTTCTTCATTAAATAGGTTGTAATCAATGGGAAAAGGGTGATTTAACAACTGACTATCAGGTTTTGAACAGGCTTTGAGGAAATTTTCTTTCTAATAAACTAAGAAATCTCGAAAAAATTGAACTAGGTTTTCTTCTTTGTACCCTTTAGACACTTGAGCAAAATTGACAGGGATAGACAAAGTATTTCAGATGACAAGGAAATTTACTGGACACAAAATTTTAGACCTAGGTGCATCCATAACTACCCTGTGAGAAGGAGAATAATTATTGGAACACCATTCAACAAACTCTGGAAAACTTGGGGTTTGTTCCACGGAAAAATAAAAGAAACATGAACAGAACACACCATGAGTAACAATTCCATGATCTTTGAGGATTTTCAACTTGTTTTTGGATTTTTCTACAGTATCATTCAAAAATATTGTGTCGAAGATTTCAAAATATTTATCCCCAATAAATTATTCAACTTTCTGATACTCTAGATTCTGGACCTCTAAATATTCCATTTCAACCATGAAATACTAGTTCAACCGAGAATAAAACCTATCTGGACAACTAACAGATGGTCCAAAAGTTTTTCCATGGTGGCTCCTTCCACACAGTCTGATTTCTCTCTTTCAAATACTTCATAAAAACCAAATAATTTAAATCCATGTGCTCAAACTTATATTATTTTATTCTTCATATTGACTGTGCGTCTTTTTCATCCAAATCTAATCCCACCCATAGATCAGGTATCCTTTAATCTGAGCCACTGAATTTCTATTGTCGATTAACCAGACTGTCTTATTCTCGTTATTTCACCATTCTTTATTTCTCATGCATCTTCAAGTACCGGAATAAATCTCCATCCTTGATCTGAAACTCTCCCAAATCTGAGCTGTCCATCTGGATTTATCTTAAACCTTGGTTTCCAATTATATCACATTCTCTATCCTCCTTATAGCTTATGTTATCGGATTGATTTTCAGCCGTAGATTTATCCTGGCTCAAATCCACACCTTTGATCACTTTCTACACTTACACTTTCCGCATTTACACCAAATTTTTCCTCCCTTGCACCTTGGATTAGCAGAACTGTTTTCAACCGTTGATCTTTGATTACTTTCATCTGAACCATCAGGATATGTGGCCTATACTCAATACTGCAAATCTCCTCTTTGAATTTCCTCCGTGCAAGTTCACCTTACGGAATTGTTTTCATCCCTTGATGCAAAAACCACCCTTAATCTTTGTCGTTCAAGTTTTAAGGGCCTACAACATTCCGCAAATTTCAATTGTTCTTTTATTCATGAATGTTCAATAAGTGGAATCTCCCTCTTCCATAGATTCATCCCTGATTTTATTTCTACAATTAAAACATTCACCCCTTTTAAGCGATTCCACAAATTTGAAAAGTGATTTTCCATAAGCATGTTAGATCAGCGGAATACAATCCTGGCCATTGAAACCTACAGGTGTTTAAGTGATTCCGTAAATATGAAAAGTGATTTTATTCATGCAAGCTAGATCGGCGGAATAAATTTCCACCATCTGATCTAATCATTGATTACCACTGTTTAAATACGAGCCTTTTTACGCCATTCTTCTTATTTAAGAAATTTATTTCTCCCTGCATGTTAAAACAACGAAATTGTTTAGAACCGTAGATCTATTTACCCCTCTTCATCCAATGGACGGTTGTGTCTGCAAGTTAACATGTTCCTGCTTATACCAAAATTCTTAAACCTTTTCATTCAAGCCCTTCATTTCCTGACACTATACAACTTGGAACATATTTTCTCATTCACATACATTTTCAGAGCTAAAAAATTAGAAATTTTCAATTATTTTATAATCCTAGCTTAGAAATGACCTTTCAAAATACCTGCAGAACCTTATGAACATACTCCATGGTCATATGATAAAACATTTTTACAACTTCTTCCTTCTTTCACTGATCTAACCCCCTCCAACTACTTAGCTCTTAAAATAGTGCTAACGGTAGGGAGGAGAGTAAATTCTCCAAGGCCAATAAAACAAAAATAGAAACACTAGTGAGAGAAATCCATTAGTAACCTCATGTGCTTGTTGGAAAATCTCCTCTAACACCATAGTCAAGTGGTAGGAGAAGTCGAGAAGAGTGCTTGGATCAGTCCCAAACACTCTCTCTTAGACCTCGGTGGGGTTATGTGAGTTAGGGGGGAATATTAGTAGTGGAAATTCCTCGAGGTGACACCACTATATGATTTTCTTCAAGTCTAAGAAATTTTTCTTACATTCCCTGCACATTCACAAAAACCATCTCCCATGACTGTTCCACCCAACCACTAAGTGTGAAGTGGTAGCCCTAGTTTCTTTTCCTCGGCTACCGTCCAAGGTGACTGCAATGGTGGTACTGTCAATACTTGATACAAGTGTACAACACATGATTTTGGATCCTTATGAAGGTACTTGGTTGCATCCAATACTCAAACCTATGATCAAATCCTATGAATGTGTATGCAATGGTTGCTTGGTAGATAAGCATCCATAGAAAAGGTATGAGGTTTGGAAGGAAATAATAGATTCCTCCACACTTGATTTTATTCATAATGATGTCTCTCATCCAATTCCTACAACATTTATGAATGAATATAGATACTTTCTAACCTTCATTGATGATTGTTCAAGGTATTGTTGGATCTACTTTCTGAAGGAGAAGTATGAGATGTTTGAGACCTTTAAAATTTCAAAACCTTAGCTAAGAAAAATATTGGGAATAATATCAAAGCACTCATATCATATTGTTATCACATATCTTGTAGTTTCCTCAATATAGAAATCCAATACAGGATGGCAGAGGGGACAAGAAACCAAAGTCGTGACCTACAGAAATCCCAACCCCCAAAAGATGAATGGTTGTCATGCTGGTTGAGACTTACTTCACTTTATGCCACTAGAGAATCCCAAGTCACAATGGGGGAGAACCAGATCAATCCTAAAAAGAAATATCTTAGACAAATCACCATATTAGTTTCCTGACAGAAAATATGTAAGGTGACTTCCTGAAACCCTGGAATCGAAGGATAAGACACAAATTAAAGATGCCTTATTAGGGGTGGTTAATGTAAACTAGTAATGTTACTCAAGTGAAAATATAAAGTGGCTTGTGAATCTTTTGATCAAATCTATAATTTAGTGTGCTAGTTCAAAATGATCAAACTCGAACCCTGGGGGATTTAAGCAGAAAAAACGATAAATTCCTAGGATAAGGTTGATATTGAATATTATGGATTCTCACACACTAACTTGGATGAATGATTCAACGGTGAAGAGATCCAAGTAAAACTGGAACAACAGCAAGAGGAAACTGACTAATAGTTCAAGGAGGGGTGTTTTATATATACTAAGATCCGTGCCTAGAGATGAGTAGAGGAGTATAATACTGAAACCTAAGTAGGAGAGAGGGTTTTTTAGTATGCCATACAAAACCAAGATCACAAAATTTGCAGATTCCTAGTGCAAAATGGTCCAGTGAATTTTTCTACTTCTAAAGAGGGTTTTCTGAGTAAAAGCAGTGATGGCCAATGCATGAAGAAATAAAAAGAAGAAGAATTTACTTGATATATGTACGTAGATCTTGTATATTACCTTTGAAATGATGAACAATTCTGCATTCTTGATCAAATGAGCATTTCTGGAGATGATCTAGATGTAATTGAGCTTCAGCCAATGAACCTAGTTCCCCCTTCAACCTACCAAGCCATAGAAAATAAAATGGTAAGATAGATGAATGGGATCTGCATAATAAGGAAAATATATGTAGTAAAAATAACAAAGAAAGAGTTACTCCCTAAACTGAACACCCAAGAGACAAGACAAGGTGAGTTTCCCCACAATTGCGCCCTCCTCTAGCGTGCCTCCTTCAGCCTGTAGATGAATGGGTAAAGGAAAAGTACAAGATCTATCTTGAAACAATATCAGTACATAAAATCAACAGTGGAAATCATGAAATCATCAACTCATCAACAATACTCAAAGTGTAATACCAAACAAATATTTTTATTCAATATTCTAGTGGAAGAGCTCGTGAAATACAATGGGAGGGTCACCTCTCTTAAATAGTGTGAGAGTGTGTCCACATTTCAACTAACTATCATCCAAAGGATGATATTAAGAAATCATCAATGATGGAGATCAACAATACAAATATCATCACATGGATCAAGTGACCACATCAACAAGGGGGGCGTACTTTGATCAAGCACGCATATCTAAAGTGAAAGTCACAATATAACATAAGATGTGACATGATAATACATATGAGGGGGTCACTATGGGCTTAATTCACTCTAGGCCCCTTTACAACTTGATAATATATGATATAACAATGAAATCCATCATTAGCTAAGTTGAGGGAGCGCTCCTTGGGGGGATTTCCTCACTGACTAAGACAAAACAAAATAATGATTGAGAACTATTGAGGGACTATCCAAGATGCTGAGACATGTCATCTTCCAAAATTCAAGCCATTTTCTTGCCCGGGAGGACATATCGATTTTTTCAATGAAATTCCTAGTTCATTTTTACTGGTACATCCTCTAGAAAATGATAAAATCACCATAAATATGTCTAGGATGAGAACTATGGAAAACTAACTTCTTTGGATGATCTGGAAACATGTAAGAATGGTATAAGTGACTACTCATACCCCCTAGAACACTTAACCGCTCTAGGAAAACCAAAAACACTACCATTTGTAATAAAATTTGATCATTTGGCCAATAATAAAGTGATAATAATGACTTATCAATAGATATGGGGCCAAAATATCAAAACCGAAACCACGGTATTGGTCTTGGGCATTTCTAGAACAAATATAAACCATCTTGTTTTTTGAGTCAATTCCTTGGGAACCGTGCTTGACTTAGTCAAACTGGGTTGACCAGGTCAAAGTACCCAAACTAAAAGTGAGATACTGTATCCATATGGTCTTATAAGCATCAAAGGCAAGAAATTCTCCAATGGTGTATATCAAAACCCAGCTTAAATCATGTTATTCATAATCATGGTGGAAATAATAATAATTAAGATATACCCGTGCTTCTGAAAATATCATAACCTTCTAGAAGTCTGCTTATTCATGCCATACTTACAAAGATAAATAGTGTTCTATTTCCTTGTGAGGATGCAAAAAAAGGATAAGGAAAAAGTAAATGACTTCTGACTGACTTTGACTATGTGATCTTTCTGAATGATAACCAATACACTCAACCAAAGTGACATATGGATGACAGATAGCAATAAAGGATGGTGGTATCTCACAAGTGGATAAAGCACTTGGGTTTGTTTCCTTCGGGCTCTAGAAAGTTTTCCTTTTCATTACCTTCACAATACAGGTCAACCTCCAAAGGAAAGTGTTACAGCTGATTTTACCACACATGGTGAATCACACTTTTATGGCCTTCCATGTCCCTGTGCAGAATCCTTAGACCCCATGGACCATTTTTGTACCTTTGATGTTTCCAAGATCATCCCTAAAAACATGCAAAAATTATTAATGCGAATTTTAATCCCTTTCTTGCGTATATACACGGATTTGACCCTTAAACCCACGTACATCGGGATGTGTGCAAAAGGCCAAATTATTTTGGAGTTTTCCTTGATGTAGATCCGACTCACTTGTCTCCTGGCCTTCCATATGCCTCGAGATCGCTCAGATTCGACCTTTCATTACCCCATTGAAGAGATATATAAGGAACCCTTTGGATACATTGAAGGCATGAGGAATTGAAGAGCAAGAAAATTATAGTCCATTGTTGCCGAAACTTATACTTGAGTCTGTATCCCTTTGTCCCTTGAAGCACTTTTGTGTTCTTCCCAAGCTTTCCTTTTCCTTGTGAGCTTGCTATTGAGAGATGGAGGATTGAAGTGGTGGAGGCCCAAGGGGGGACTCAATTTCTCCAATTTGTAGACGTGCTGACAGAAGTTGTCTCTATTGTAATCTCTGTTTTATATTAATAGAAATATCTTTTCTTGTCCAATAATGTGTATTTGAATTAATATTTGATCCATGGATGATTTCAAATGCTTATATGTTATTGATTATATATGCTAGAGTAGGTGTTAGCACTCAGAATGTACCCAAGGTTGTAAAGTTAAATCCCAAGGTAACAACAAAACCACTTTAGAAAGAAACTGGTTTTTCTTCCAGAGAGGGATCTCTCAATACAGATTTAATGAGACCAGATATAGCTAAGATTCAAAGATTTGTATAGATGATTGAAACAACACATAACCATTGGGCATGGAGTCACATAAAAATAAAAATATCACAAACACACATACATGAGATTTATCAAAGGCAAGGTAACCATTTCATTATAGTCATTCATTTAGTTCAGGTGGGACAGAAGAGACAATGAACAACCCATTAATACAGAGCATCAAATATGAGTTCTATATTAAATTTAGTAGAAGAATGTATAAAATATCCAAAACGATGATCAGAGCATAAACATTATGAATTCTAACCATCCAATACAGTGTTTCAGATATGAATAAAAACATAATGAAGTGTTACATTGGAAAACACAATCACATAAGGAAAGAAATACGGACTGTAATGGAAATGACACAGGAATATCTAATAATTCTTATGCATTCGCTCTGTTATTCAAAATAATATGTCTTTCAAAACCTTCAACAACATGATGGGTTCCAACCCCCATCTCATAAAATAGATGCAAATATATACATAAAATAATTTGATCTTCCAAGAAGATTCATAACTGAATGATCGGCTTAATTAAAGTCTTGTAACTAAATTCCTAACTTTTAGGAATAAACTACAGCTTCGATCCTAACAAATCATTAAGCTAAAATCAACTTGGTAGCATGTCCTCGTCCAGTCAGGTCCTTGGCGCGTAACACCTGTCTCTATGGATGAAGGATGTATTTTGTCTTTCCAAACCTCTCTACAGCTTTCCACTGCTCCATGCTTGGGGTATCACATTCCATCATTTCTCGAATTGACACTTCCAGCTCCATGTAAGTTTCATATGATACCTTGGGCAATCCTTTCCTGATAATTAGGAACTTTTGCAAGATTTCGAAATCCTCTGTCAGTTTGTCCACAATAACTTACCCTGTTAGGCCCTTTTCCAAATCATCAAATTTGGAATGATCCATGCGGCTTTGAACTAACAAGCTGTGATAGTGCTCCTGAGAGAACATCCGTCCCTCTTCATCCCAAAAGGAAGGGAGGTCGTCCTCAAATAGCTCTTTGAAAACCTGCTTGAAGTTATTAACCTATGAAACCATTTCCTCAGCTTTGTCCTGGACGATCTTCATTAAATGATGCTTGTGGATAAACTTCTTAGCCCATAATACTATTGATATCCTATCTTTTATTCCCATATCATGTAACTTCTGGTACGTCAATGAATTTAAAAAATTCAGCGCGTTCTGGGCTGTGGCGAGGGGCTTTCTATCCATAGTTTCATTTACCAATTTTAGTCTCTGGTTGGCCAAATTGATCAATATGCATTGGTCATCAACAAAGTTCAAATAGTGTCTGAATTTTGTAACTTCTACAGATAGGGTGTCCCAAATTATGTGCTTCGCCCCCTATAGGGGACCCTTACCTATGTTTCTCTCCTTCAATTCATTGAACTTCTTTTGTAACTGGCTTCTGTCTTGCAATATTTTGTTTTTACTTTCATTCATTTTGGCTAACTCGGACTTGATCTTTTCATTCTCCGCCTTTAACTCTCTTATTTATTCATCCTTTAAGCTGACCTGGGACATGGGTATTGACAAGTCATCCACAGAAAATTCATTCAATGGTTTATCAATATTTACAATGGACAGGTCCTCATCAATAGGAGTCGGACTCATCAATTCTTCCATGATTTCCTTTTCCTCGTTTTGGTCCCTTTTCAGCAAGGCAATTTGAGATATCAGTTCACTCCGTGCGGCTTCCCATCTACCTTTTCCTCTTGTAACTCGACAGCTTTTCCTTTATGTTCCATCATCTCCTGCTGCATCTTGTCCTTCTCTTCTTGCAGTGCCAATAATTCGGATGATTGAACATGTTCTGAGCCTGGGATCTTCAATCTTTTCTTCAAAACTTGGAGAGCATTGTCCTTTTCTTCCAACATTCTTCTGATAGCTTGGGTGTTATCTCTTTCATTGCCTAAACTGATAATATCTGCTTGTAGCTTCTTAATCTAAATGGTATTGGCCTTATTTTCAACTCTTTCATGTTTCAATTGAATCTCTAACTTATTTACCAAAATTTGTAGTTTATTGATTCTCATCATAGCTTGTAACAAATCTGAATAAATAATATCACTTGTTTGCTTATGAAGCTGTATCTTGTCAGGTACACTAATATTATCCAATCTTAGTTCCATTTCTGTCACTTTCTTGTTGCTCACCATGGCCAATTTGAAGGTATTTCTTTCTGTATCTCTGGCAGAAACCAGGGAGGTTTTCGGATTGTTTAAATTCCTTACCTTCGGGAGTAAACTTCTTGTCTCTTCCAGAGACTGCTTTCTTTTCTCCATATAATTGGCCTTAATCTCTTCCTTGGATTTGAAAATTGATCTTGGTTCTGAACTATCTACACTTTTAAAATAAAATTGATTTACTTGTATAGATTTCGTTGGGACTAAAGCAACTCTCTTGAAATGATCAGAAACCTCTTCACTTGAAACTCCACCAACTTGTAACAATCTTGCCTTTTTATGTAATCCATCTTCATCCACTTCCATGTTTTCAATTTCAGATAGACTCCTTTTAATCAAAACATTAGGACCCTTTGTCACTTGTGATACGGTAACTGGTAAAGTACTTGCATCTCCATCGGACCCTGGAGTTTCCATAAACTGCAACAGATTTGTTGTTTCATTCAATCCTTCAATAAACTGGTGTTCAAACGGTTTGTTTTTGTTGGCCTGCTTTCTTAGGCAAATTATGTGGTGAGGGTCATAATTTGCCTTCGGCTCTTTTTGAAATTCCATGCTTCCCAACAACTTTTCAATAAACACTAAGGCACCTTTATTTTTGAAAATAAAAGAGCCAACCTTGAGAGGGAATTTGATATTTGAAGATTTTTGAAAGGCTCCAAAATGTTCTTCCTCTGAATGCAACCTTTGCCTCATGAATTCTAATGCCAAAATTCTGGGGGTAAGGAAAGCTGGTAATTTATAAGGTTCCCCCGTAAATCCATATATCCTCAAAAAAGTAGAATCTTTATGCAGGAACCAGTCTCCGACTCGATCTTCAGGCGAGGATTGCATCAGGCATTTCATATCTTCTAACACACGGGGCAGCACTTCATCGAACAACATTTTATACATCTCTGACATGATTGAATTGGAAAACTCAAACATGCTGATCTGCTTAGGCAAATCAGAAGAGAAGATGGTAATCAAAAACTGTAATTCAGTGACATTTGAACACAGCAACATGTTCAACAAGTAAGTTTGAAATTTAAAGAACCTGACCTTTGGGAATTCACTTAACTGAAGGTGTATTGCTTTTTCCAAGTACTCATCTAGACTGAACACAGGAACCGATTGAGACTCCGAACCAAATGAACTCATTTTCAATAAAAAACAAAGGATGACTTCATTTACGCGACAATCATCGTCAAGACCCAAAATTTGACAGACCAGGGATACCACTAATTGAACTTCATTTTTAAAAATATGAACATGGTAAGGCAGGAAAAGACCGTCTAAAGACTGACCCTCTTTCAAAATACTGGAAAGGAATTCGCAACGGACTTCAGTGATACAACTTTTGTACAATTCAGCAAGAATAGACTCATTTACAGGTTCACAGTTGTCAGGGTAACTGTAGGGCAGGTTTAAATTTTCACGGACGAATTTAGCATTGACTTTACAGAGTATTCGAGAAGTAGACTGACTCACAATGACTCTTTGAGAAGGGGAATAATTGACTGCGTACCACTCTGCGAATTCTGGAAAATGCAGGGTTTGTTCGAGAGCAAAATAATACAAAAACGATTTACAGACATTCAAGACATCATTTCCTTGTGAATTGTAGTGCCACAACCTTTGTTTACTGACTGATACGCTTCCTATGGATAGAAAAGGGTCGCACATGCCTCTGTCCCTATCAACTAAATAATCTTCCCTGTCATCTATAATACGACCAGACCCTTGCAATTCCTTCTCTTGGTCCATAATTCAGTTGATAATGGTAATTTGATGGACGAAGTATGGGCGTTTTAGCCTTACCTATTTACCGTGGCTCGAAATTGACAGTCGAAGGTTGATGAATCCACGGGTCTTTTTCACTCGTCTGGCGCCAATAAAATAACCACGGAACAAGTCAACTTCCCTTTTATAGGACCCCACTCCGGAGTGTCCCTTTGGCGGTTTCCTCTAAACCGCTTTCGCCTCCGGATTACACCATGATTGGCCACATGGACAGTGGTTTATATTCCGCAACCACCCTTTACCTTTATCCACCATGCACCTTCCCACTCTGGATCTATCTGTGACCGTTGATCGATTTCACCTTTATTTCTTCGTCGTCAGATCAGGTGGCACGTATCCAATTCCACTGAGTGTCATGGTCTTATCAATCGTGTAACTTTCTGCTCCAGATTCATCCACAATCGTAGATGTAATCTACCTTTATTTCTCCACCATCAGATCAAGTGACACGCACTCAATTCCGTCAGGCTCCGTTGTTTTAACAAGCACGCGGGTTCACAAAGCGGAGCTTATACAGACCGTAGATCTCATCCGGCTGGATCGATGACCGTTGATCCATATACTACATTAAATGCCTGCATGTACTTATCTTCCTCACATATTTTAGGGAGCGGATATAATACAGACCATTGATCTTCATCTTTTCGTTCCGCACCGTCAGATCCTTTGACAAATCATCATTTTTCGCCTTTTACCATGCTTTCATACTATAAAATTTTAACCAAAGTATTGCAAACGACCATTACCTCTTCTTCACTATGATTTTTCGAGCTTTTGCTAAGTAGGGTTGTTAACAACTGGCTCCATCTGGGGATGATATCCTCCCCACGAGGTATCAAAGGACTCGTAGACCAGGTGCCTGTTTTTTATTTTTCACAATAACTCCCAAAAAACTCATCTTTTATTTTTCATGGATATATATATATATATATATATATTTTTTTTAGAAAGGAAAGCATGCCTCCTGAATCTTAGGGCCTTCACCGCGGGCTTCAAATACATTCGGCTTAGCATTCACGTTAACTTTGTAAAGAGAAACAAGTATTTACAGGCTATAATACAAATTTTACCCTCGTCCTTAGGACAGGTAATGTTTCAGATACCTTCCATTGACAGGGTTACTATCCAGAGGAACCCTGTTCGGATATTCCAGCAGAAATGCATTTTTCCCTCTATAACCAGCAACAACATAAGGACCTACCCACATATGATCAAATTTCCCATGTTTGTCCTCTTTCGGAGCATCCCACTTCAAAACTAAATCGTCAATCTGAAACTGCTCTTCTTTGATTCTCCTGTCAAAAGTAATTTTCATTTTCTCCTGATGTGATTGCACCCTGTCATAAGCTTTATTCCTTCGCTCATCCAGTTCAATAATTTTATTTATCCTCCTTTGCATGTGATTTGGTTCTTCTTGCTGATCTTGGAAATACCTCATGACTGGGACACCTAACGATGTTGGAAAAAAAACTTCAGTCCCATACACCAGTTGGAACAGAGACATGCTAATCGCTCTTTTGGTACTAATCCTGTCATCCCAGAGAGCATACTTGAGCTTGGTGTGCCAGGACCTTTTGTTATCTTCTAATAGCTTCCTGATGATCCTTACTAGGCTTTTATTAGAAGATTCGGCTAACCCATTTCCCTGCGGATAATAGGCAGTTGAATGATTGAGGTTTATATGGTACTTGTGACAGAAATCAATCATTTTCTTGGATTTAAACGCAACTGCATTGTCTGTTACTATTCTTCTGGGGCATCCGAATCGAGCCAATATATTTTCTTCAAGGAAATCCATGATTACAGTCTCAGTGACTCTCCTAGTGGGAATAGCTTCAATCCATTTTGTAAAATAATCTGTAGCCGTAAGAATCCATTTGTGTTGTCCTGATGAATTGGGGTTTATTTCTCCAATAAAATTCAAACCCCATTGCTGAAACGGAGCTTCTACTGTTATGGGATTCAAAGGGAGAGGAAGTACTTTTCTCTTTCTGTCAAAAATTTGGCATTGATGACACTTACTAGTTTCTTTATACACATCTGAAAATAATGTAGGCCAATAATAGCCTGCTCTTAGAATTTTGTTTGCTGTCACCTTCCAGGAATGATGCCCCCCACAATCTCCCTTATGAAATTCTTTGACTGTATGCTGAGCTTCATTTTCCAAAATACAATTCAGCAACACTCCTCCGGGGTCTTTCCAATAAAGATATTGATTTAGAATACAAAATTTGGCAGGTTTTAATTTTATGGATCGGGCTCTTGACTTACTCAATCCCTCCAGTGCTTGCAAATTTCGAAGGACATATACAATATCAGAATACCATGGAGAAGCCACAAAATCAGTCATTACTTCCACTTCTGTGTCTAACTGATTAGCTTGATGAGATAAGAAATTAATTTGCAAATCTTCACAGTTTGAATTAGCCATCATTTTAGCTAACCCTTGTCCTTTAATCAACTTGGTGGGCTTTATTTCGATATCATACTCCAACAATGTAGCAATCCATTTTGCTCTTCTTCCTTCTGGATCTAGTTGTGTCAAGATTCCCTTTACTGCAGCAGATGGAACATGTGCAATTATATGTGAATGCAAAATATATACTCTGAAATCCTTCAGTGCCTTGACTAAGGCATAAGCTTGTTTCTCCATAATGTCATATTTCAATTCTCCATCCCTTAACATTTTGCTAAAAAATGCTATGGGCTGTTCCAAATTCTCATCATTTTTCTGTAATAGAACTGTTGCTATAGTGTATTTTGAAGCATATGAAAATAATGAGAAGTCTTTGGTAAAATATGGGCTCACCAACACAGGAGCCTCTGATATTTCTTTTTTGATTTCCCAGAAAGACTTTCTAGCTTCAGCATTCCATTTTATCTTGTGACCTTTCTTCAACATATTTGTGATATTCATTAAGATCTTAGCAAAACTTGGCACAAACCTTCTCAAAAAATTTACCTGCCCCAAGAATGATTGTATCTCTTTTTTACTCCTGGGTTCACCTACTTTTAGAATTGCACTCACCCTTTCAGGATCGATCTTTATTCCATCCCTTGATATTATATGGCCCAACAACTTTCCTTCTTCCAATGCAAAATTGGACTTCTTTGGATTCAATGATATGCCAAACTTCCTACATTTCATGAAAACTTTCTCCAAATGACGCAGATGCTCCCTATCAGATTTTGAATAGACTGTGATATCATCCATATAGATCACTACAAAATTCCTGATTTCCCCTGCAAAAGCGATGTCCATAGCCCATTGGAAAGTATCTCCTGCATTCATTAAGCCAAAAGGCATTTTTGCATACATAAAAGTGCCCCAAGGTGTAGTGAAAGCAGTTTTTTCTTGATCTTCAGGTAATACTTTGATCTGATTATAGCTGGAAAAACCATCCAACATTGAAATTATTTCAGCTCCAACTAATTTCTACAATATATGGTCCATCTTTGGCAAAGGATAATTGTCCTTCATAGAAACTTTGTTCAAGTTCCGGAAATCTATACACAATCTTATTTCTCCATTCTTCTTTCTAACAGGAACATGGTTTGCAACCCACTTTGAAAACCTTAGAGTGACAATGATCTTGGCATCAAATAACTTTTTAATTTCCTTCTCAATAATAGGGAGCAACTTAGGGTTTATCCTTTTGAGCTTCTACTTGAAAGGTTTCTCTCCAGGCTTTATAGGAATAGTATGTTGTATGATAGACGTATCATACTCCTTCAGATCTTCATAACTCCACACAAATACATCTGTATATTTTTTCATTAATTTCACATACTCTTCTTTTTCTTTTTCAGGCAACTTCTTGGACAACTTCACATTTTCTTCGGTGCCAATATTCTTATCTTCAACAGCATTCTCAACGGAATTTACTTTGGGATTCTTAGCTACGTCATTTTGATCCAAAAAAATTTCTAAAGGAATTAGTCCTCTTGGTATGAAATTGTTTTTTAACTAGATAATATATTTACCTCCTAAGGTTCTCTTTAACTTTTCAGCACCATTCCCTTCTTCCTCAAGCTCTTCTCCATATGGAATACTCTTTCCATTGTCATTTTCGGTGTCAATATGAGTATTCACAAATTCTCCTGAGAGCTCTAGGAACCTTCTGATCTACATATCATCTTCGAACACCTGCCAGTATTTAGAGTTATAAGGAACATAAGGTCTATTCACAATTTCCACCTGGTATTCCCTTTGACCAGCAACAGGGGTTTCAAATTTTCCAACGGCCACAGCTAAAGAATCAGCTACCAAATTTTCATGTCTGGGAAATACCTGAATTGCATGCTCTGTAAAGAAGTTTCCCAACATATCCCATCCTTCATTTCTATAAGCCCTCATCCGAGGATGCCTGGTTTGATAGCTTTCATTTACTTGATTTATCACCAACTCTGAGTCCCTCAAGACTCTTATTTTTTGAGCTCCCAAATCTTTCAAAGCATGTAATCCCAGTAACAAAGCTTCATATTCTGCCACATTATTCGTGCACTCAAATGTTAATTTATATGATAAAGCTTTGAAATCCCGAATAGGATAAATTATATACACACCAGCTCCAGCACCTATTTTTGCAGCAGATCCGTCAAAGTACATAATCCACTGACCTTCCCTTTTTTGTTTTGCTTCCAAAGCATCCTGTTCTAGTAATTCCTTTTCCTTATTCTCCTCAGACTTCTTCTGCAATGCCTCTTCTACATCATGTGGAACAACATCATTAAAGAAGATGGAAGACCCCAAATCAGTATCAACAGCATAGATGTGATGAATTTCAGGTTTATCTTGACTGCTCACTACATAAGGGGTTCTTTTTTCACTATATAACCTTCTTCTCCCATCTCAAACAGGAATTGTAGCATAAGACATATCCATCTGTAAACTACCTTTCAACTTGGAAGTCCAAGATCTTGACAACAGCACCCCGAACTTAGGTGGAATATCTACCACGACCACATCCATGACTATAGTTTTAGATGGCAATTTATTTAGGGTTACCACCATATCTTTAATCAAACCAAGGCATTTCACCCTTTTAGAATCAAACGAGTACAAATATTTATAAGGTCTTGTCACTTCTAATCCCAAACTCTCTACCACTCCTTTCGGCATTAAGTTGTGTGATGCCCCTGAGTCTAGCATAGCATTGTGGACCACCTTATCATGCACATTTAAACTCAAATAGAAAGGAGGGACTTCTTCACTTTCTAAATCTTTAACTTTTGACCCAAACGAAATAGCAGGGTTATCATCATTCAACTCTAAAATGTCAGATTGCCATTCTCCTTGATTTTTTACCATTTTTGTGATAGTATTTCTATATTCAGTGTTTCTCAATAACTCATTAAATGGAACAGATATTTTTAGCTTTGAAAGTTCATTTTGTAAATTGAAGCCAGAACCAATTTTTTCCACATCAGCCGGAGCCACCTGCTTTATTGCTTTATCTCTTTGTATATCATTTTCAACCTCTTTATTTACAAAAGACTCTTTTTGTAGTTCTTTTCCCTTTTCTACATTCAAAGAACTAGTGGAAGGCTGATTTGGGCTTGCCTTTCCTTTATTTATGAGGACATCCCTGTTCCTCAGTCTAATTTTCCTCTACACATCATCCATAGCGTGTAAATAACCCCTTTGATATTGCTTGGTCTCCATTTCAAATTCTTCACTTCCATCTTCCCGACCAAACATGTTATGCTCTTCCTCAGTAAGATATATCTCCGAGGCCTATTCTCCAAAAAGATGAATCTCATTTTCAGCGGGATCTTCTTCATCAGCAACATAATTTTCCAGGAATGGTGGACGAATTTGTTGTTCCTCCTGATTTCTTGGATTTCTTATGTCTATTTGTCGGTTTTGGGGAGGAACAGGAGAATTCGGTCTTCTGAAATTAGGATTCCTGATTTGAGGCTTAGCTTGTTCTCTATTGAATCCCCTATTATCCATAGTTAATCTATCCATCAACTTTTCCATGGTTTTCAACATCATTTCAAATTTGACATCATTAGTAGAAGAAGAAGTAGAAGGAAAATGTTCTTCCTTTTTCCTTCTATCAATATCTCTATGTTTCATCTTTCCACTTGCCATCATATTTGCTTCTACTTCTAGAGCATCTGTAAACATGGCCGCAAGAGTTGCTGATTTTCTCTCTCTTAATGAAAATGCAAAATCATTATCAAAAGCCCCGGCATAGTGTAATTTGGCTGCGGCCGCCAAAGGTTTTATATCCTTGGGAATGGAATTATAAACCCTCGTGAACCTACTAGAAAACTCATGGACAGATTCAAAACCTCCTTTTTTGAGACTGTTATACTGAGATAAGAGCTACAAAGGGTTCTGTTTATCATCCCACCTATCTAGGAAAGCATTTTGGAAAGCCTGAAAATTCACTATAGATCCATTTGGCAAATCTTTAAACCATTTCTTTGCCTCACCTGACAAACTTTGGGCAAACAACCGCATTTTAACATCTGGATAATCAACTTCTTCTATGTCAATGAAATATTCAAATTTGGCAACATGCTATTTTGCGGTTACATCACCTTCTCCATAAAACAAAGAAATTCTTTGGGAATAGTTCTGAGGAAGGTCATGTAATAAAGCAGGAAAACGCAAGGGAGAAAATATGGCTACCATTGGTCTAGGTGGATTCATAGGAACTGAAGAGCTTTGAGTATTTTGAGAGGTAAATGTTTCAACTTTAGTGGTCTATTGTAAATCTCTCCAAAGGGAATCGAACAAATAATATTCTAACCTTCGAGGATTGAACTCAGTATTCTTAAGGTCAGACTTGGATTTGGTCCTCAACAAACTTTTCCCAGCATTAACTTCCCATTCTGGATCAATATCAGAATCTTGAGATGATGATGCACCAAACAAAGGAAAACTTAACTTTTCTTTATTTTTTCTTTTAAATAACCTTTCTGGGTCTTCAAAACTTTTCAATATTTCGGTATCAGAGTTACCTCGCGTGTGTCTTCTCGAAGCCAGAATGACTCCTTAAGTTCTGAAGAAGTTTTACAATGGAGTCACCAGGACAAATATACAACCCTTTTTACTGCTAAAAATTTCTGTTTTCCCACAGAAATTTTCTTTAAACACTGTCATTCCCCCAGGGCAGATATGCACTTTCGTTCCCTGGCAACGGTTCCAGTTTGTTAGCACTCAGAATGTACCCAAGGTTGTAAAGGTAAATCCCAAGGTAACAACAAAACCACTTTAGAAAGAAACTGGTTTTTCTTCCAGAGAGGGATCTCTCAATAGAGATTTAACGAGACCAGATATAGCTAACATTCAAAGATTTGTATAGATGGTTGAAACAACACATAACCATTGGGCATGGAGTCACATAAAAATAAAATTATCACAAAGACACATACATGAGATTTATCAAAGGCAAGGTAACCATTTCATTACAGTCATTCATTTAGTTCAGGTGGGACAGAAGAGACAATGAACATCCCATTAATACAGAGCATCAAAGATGAGTTCTATATTAACTTTAGTAGAAGAATGTATAAAATATCCAAAACGATGATCAAAGCATAAACATTATGAATTCTAACCATCCAATACTGTGTTTCAGATATGAAGAAAAACAGAATGAAGTGTTACACTGGAAAACACAATCACATAAAGAAAGAAATACGGACTGTAATGGAAACGACACAGGAATATCTGATAATTCTTATGCATTCGCTCTGTTATTCAAACTAATATGTCTTTCAAAACCTTCAACAACATGATGGGTTCCAACCCCCATCTCATAAAATAGATGCAAATATATACATAAACTAATTTGATCTTCCAAGAAGATTCATAACTGAATGATCGGCTTAATTAAAGTCTTGTAACTAAATTCCTAACTTTTAGGAATAAAATACAGCTTCGATCCTAACAAATCATTAAGCTAAAATCAACTTGGTAGCATGTCCTCGTCCAGTCAGCTCCTTGGCATGTAACACCTATCTCTACGGATGAAGGATGTATTTTGTCTTTCCAAACCTCTCTACGGCTTTCAACTGCTCCGTGCTTGGGGTATCACATTCCATCATTTCTCGAATTGACACTTCCAGCTCCATGTAAGATTCATATGATACCTTGGGCAATCATTTCCTGATAATTAGGAACTTTTGCAAGATTTCGAAATCCTCTGTCAGTTTGTCCACAATAAATTTCCATGTTAGGCCGTTTTCCAAATCATCAAATTTGGAATGATCCATGCGGCTTTGAACTAACAAGCTATGATAGTGCTCCTAAGAGAACATCCATCCCTCTTCATTCCAAAAGGAAGGGAGGCCGTCCTCAAATAGCTCTTTGAAAACCTGCTTGAATTTATTAACCTGTGAAACCATTTCCTCAGCTCTGTCCTGGACCGTCTTCATTAAATGATGCTTGTGGATAAACTTCTTAGCCCATAATACTATTGATATCCTGTCTTTTATTCCCATATCATGTAACTTCTGGTACGTCAATGAATTTAAAAAATTCAGCGCATTCTGGGCTGTGGCGAGGGGCTTTCTATCCATAGTTTCATTTACCAATTTTAGTCTCTGGTTGGCCAAATTGATCAATATGCATTGGTCATCAACAAAGTTCAAATAGTGTCTAATTTTGTAACTTCTATAGATAGGGTGTCCCAAATTATTTGCTTCGCCCCCTGTAGGGCACCCTTACCTATGTTTCTCTCCTTCAATTCATTGAACTTCTTTTGTAACTGGCTCCTGTCTTGCAATATTTTGTTTTTACTTTCATTCATTTTGGCTAACTTGGACTTGATCTTTTCATTCTCCGCCTTTAACTCTCTTATTTCTTCATCCTTTAAGCTGACCTGGGACATGGGTATTGACAAGTCATCCGCAGAAAAGTCATTCAATGGTTTATCAATATTTACAATGGAAAGGTCCTCATCAATAGGAGTCTGACTCGTCAATTCTTCCATGATTTCCTTTTCCTCGTTTTGGTCCCTTTTTAGCAAGGCAATTTGAGATATCAGTTCACTCCGTTCGGCTTCCCATCTGTCCTTTTCCTCTTGTAACTCGACAGCTTTTCCTTTATGTTCCATCATATCCTGTTGCATCTTGTCCTTCTCTTCTTGCAGTGACAATAATTCGGATGATTGAACATGTTCTGAGCCTGGGATCTTCAATCTTTTCTTCAAAACTTGGAGAGCATTGTCCTTTTCTTCCAGCATTCTTCTGACAGCTTGGGTGTTATCTCTTTCATTGCCTGAACTGATAATATCTGCTTGTAGCTTCTTAATCTGAATGGTATTGGCCTTATTTTCAACTCTTTCATGTTTCAATTGAATCTCTAACTTATCTACCAAAATTTGTAGTTTATTGATTCTCATCATAGCTTGTAACAGATCTGAATAAATAATATCACTTGTTTTCTTATGAAGCTGTATCTTGTCAGGTACACTAATCTTATCCAATCTTAGTTCCATTTCTGTCACTTTCTTGTCGCTCACCATGGCCAATTTGAAGGTATTTCTTTCTGTATCTCTGGCAGAAACCAGGGAGGTTTTCAGATTGTTTAAATTCCTTACCTTCGGGAGTAAACTTCTTGTCTCTTCCAGAGACTGCTTTCTTTTCTCCATTTAACTGGCCTTAAGCTCTTCCTTGGATTTGAAAATTGATCTTGGTTCTGAACTATCTACACTTTTAAAAGAAAATTGATTTACTTGTATAGATTTCGTTGGGACTAAAGCAACTCTCTTGAAATCATCAGAAACCTCTTCACTTGAGACTCCACCAACTTGTAACAATCTTTCCTTTTTATGTAATCCATCTTCATCCACTTCCATGTTTTCAATTTCAGACAAAATCCTTTTAATCAAAACATTAGTACCCTCTGTCACTTGTGGTATGGTAACTGGTGAAGTACTTGCATCTCCATCGGACCCTAGAGTTTCCATAAACTGCAACAGATTTTCTGTTTCATTCAATCCTTCAATAAACTGGTGTTCAAACGGTTTGTTTTTGTTGGCCTGCTTCCTTAGGGAAATTATGTGGTGAGGGTCATAATTTTCCTTCGGCTCTTTTTGAAATTCCATGCTTCCCAATAACTTTTCAATAAACACTAAGGCACCTTTATTTTTGAAAATAAAAGAGCCAACCTTGAGAGGGAATTTGATATTTGAAGATTTTTTAAAGGCTCCAAAATGTTCTTCTTCTGAATGCAACCTTTTCCTCATGAATTCTAATGCAAAAATTATTGGGGTAAGGAAAGCTGGTAATTTATAAGGTTCCTCCGTAAATCCATATATCCTCAAAAAAGTAGAATCTTTATGCAGGAACCAGTCTCCGACTCGATCTTCAGGCGAGGATTGCATCAGGCATTTCATATCTTCTAACACACGGGGCAGCACTTCATCAAACAACATTTTATACATCTCTGACATGATTGAATTGGCAAACTCAAACATGCTGATCTGCTTAGGCAAATCAGAAGAGAAGATGGGACTCAAAAACTGTAATTCAGTGACATTTGAACACAGCAACATGTTCAACAAGTAAGTTTGAAATTTAAAGAACCTGACCTTTGGGAATTCACTTAACTGAAGGTGTATTTCTTCTGCCAAGTAATCATCTAGACTGAACACAGGAACCGATTGAGACTTCGAACCAAATGAACTCATTTTCAATAAAAAACCAAGGATGACTTCATTTACGCGACAATCATCGTCAAGACCCAAAATTTGACAGACTGGGGATACCACTAATTGAACTTCATTTTTTAAAATATGAACATGGTAAGGCAGGAAAATACCGTCTAAAGACTGACCCTCTTTCAAAATACTGGATAGGAATTCGCAACGGACTTCAGTGATACAACTTTTGTGGAATTCAGCAAGAATAGACTCATTTACAGGTTCACTGTTGTCAGGGTAACTGTCGAGCAGGTTTAAATTTTCGCGGACGACTTTGGCATTGAATTTACAGAGTATTCGAGAAGTATACTAACTCACAATGACTCTTTGAGAAGGGGAATAATTGACCGCGCACCACTCTACGAATTCTGGAAAATGCAGGGTTTGTTCGAGAGAAAAATAATACAAAAAGGATTTACGTACATTCAAGACATCATTTCCTTGTGAATTGTAGTGCCACAACCTTTCTTTACTGACTGATACGCTTCCTATTGACAGAAACGGGTCGCACACGCCTCTATCCCTATCAACTAAATAATATTCCCTGTCATCTATAATACGACCAGACCCTTGCAATTCCTTCTCTTGGTCCATAATTCAGTTGATAATGGCAATTTGATGGACGAATTATGGGCGTTTAAGCCTTACCTGTTTACCATGGCTCGAAATTGACAGTCGAAGGTTGACGAATCCGCAGGTATTTTTCACTCATCCGGCACCAATCAAATAACCACGGAACAAGTCAACTTCCCTTTTATAGGACCCCACTCTGGAGCGTCCCTTTGGCGGTTTCCTCTAAACCGCTTTTGCCTCCGGATTACACCACGATTGGCCACGTGGACTGTGGTTTATATTCCCCAACCGCCCTTTACCTTTATCTGTTGTGCACCTTCCCGCTCCGGATCTATCTGTGACCATTAATCGATTTCACCTTTATTTCTCCACCGTCAAATCAGGTGGCACGTATCCAATTCCATTGAGCGTCGTGGTCTTATCCATCGTGTATGTTTCTGCTCTGGATTCATCCACAATCGTAGATGTAATCTACCTTTATTTATCCGTCGTCAAATCAAGTGACATGCACTCAATTCCGTCGAGCTCCGTTGTTTTAACAAGCACGCGGGTTCACAAAGCAGAGCTTATACAGACCATATATCTCATCCAACTGGATCGACGACCGTTGATCCATATACTACATTAAACACCCGCATGTACTTATCTTCCTTGCATCTTTTAGGGAGCGGATATAATACAGACCATTGATCTTCATCTTTTCACTCCGCACCGTCAGATCCTTTGACAAATCATCATTTTTCACCTTTTACCATGCTTTCATACTATAAAATTTTAACCAAAGTATTGCAAACGACCATTACCTCTTCTTCACTATGATTTTTCAAGATTCTTCTAAGTAGGGTTGTTAACAGTAGGTATAACACAATTATATATAGTATGCTTGTCTTGTTTATTGAATGTTGAGTAAGCAATTTACCAATTCAAGCTAGAGTTGGAAAGCTCAACGGGGATCTACATCAACCGTCCGAAATAAGGTACGAATAGAGATCCTTTAGTGTTAGATATTTGGTTTCTCTTGTATAAAGGAAAGGATTGATTTCTGGAGTCAATCTGTTTGTTGTGGTACCCCAATCCATAGTAATTTCTCTCCGTAACAGAATTGGCGACTCCCCTGGGGAGTTCCTAGTAGTTGTCCTTTGGGGGTTTTTATCAGCACTCAATGTTCTTGAATTGCTTTGATTTCTCTATTTCTGAGTCGGGACTGGGGGCATTTTTTCCTGGTAGTGTCTAATAGGTGTGAATTTTGTCTTAGCTTATCTGTTTTCCTTCATTTTTTATCTCTTTTTCTTCTTGTACGCGAGTTTTTTCCTCACAGTCGCCTGTACACGCAATTTTGCCTAAGATATCTGCGTACATACACGGGTTTTCTGCATACAGTCGCGTATGCCCTGAGTTTTTCCTGTTAGAGGAATATTGAGTGTTGTTGGGTGAGTTTTGATGATTGCTGAGTCTCCTTTGATGCTTCTAGAGTCTGTATACACCTCTGTTTCTGACCAGAGATGCCTTTTAGGGTAAATTTTTTTTTTTTAAGAATGTTCTTGTCATTTAATTTTCGATTTTTTGTTTTGGGATTAGTGCATTAGATCTCTTTTACCATAGTTCTTTGCATGAGTGATGTTTAATTATGCTTGCCGAGTCTGGGGTTGTTAGAGTCATTCTTTTGTTTCATTATCTCATTTTTATTCAAAAACTCCAAAAATATTTGCTTTTTTCCATCATTTCTCTTTGCATTTTGCATGGTACTTGCACTAGATTTGCTTAGAGAAGTATTAGTTAGCCTTTCATATAGGAATGACTGCATTTGTCATTTGAAGAAAATTTTGCATTTCACGTAGTAGCATGCCCTGTTTTTCATTCGACACAATGCATTTGCATTGATTGTTAGGTGTACTTTTGCTTCATGTTGCGTCATAACACTATTGGTTGCATGGTCATCTACCCTTTTTGAGTAATAAATCCAAATAAAATCAGTGCTTAATTAAAATGGATTACACTATTTTATTTGATAGGGTACACTGACAAGCTTAGGTTTTAGGGTCTTGGAATAGTTCATTGTGAGTAAATTCTCCAAGACCACTAAACAACAACATGTATGTGTCTGTCCAGGTGAGAGTGTGAAATTCCTTGGTATAATTAGTGTTTCTTAGGATCCTCCTCTTACAAGGGAGTTAAGCACGAGCCAGTGTGAGCGGTTATTGATTGGGATGATCCCTAGTCATAACTAAGTAGCACTGGAGATATTTCTAGGATTGTATTTGTATATGGGGGCTCTTTCGAGAGTTTCAGGCTTTGCTACCCTACCCATATGGTCAATCCCGCCTACAACTGTCTGCCTGAGCATTGATTATATTGAGGTGACCTTAGTTTCCTTACCTTGGTTATCGATGGGGTACTTTGCAGGGGTTATTCTACAGGTGTCTCGACCAGGTTGGGGTCGAACAGCACAGTCACTATATGCGTTGAAGATGAGGGCCACAATAATTGGTTACGAACCTTTGCTTGTTGTGTATTGGAGTCTCAAGCCTCTCCTAGGCGAGACATACCTGCTTCATTCGGGAGCTCACATATCCTACCCTTTTTTTCCTATGATTGGCTTTAGATTATATTGGTGTATGCTCTGTGCACACTAGCTTGCTTAGGGTTTGTGTAATTAGAAGATTCTTTTTCATTTTTTGAGTCATTGTGGATTCAGGTGCGGCACTTCATCATTTAGTAGGACTTCCACCTTTTACCTCTCCTCCTCCTTTGGGAGAGAGAAACAGACAGTCCAGGCGAACTACTTCTCACATTGATTCACACACGATGGGAGATCATGAAGATGACATTCCTGAGTTGTCTTCTCCACCTCAGGAGGTTGGGGAAGAAGATCCTACTCCTACATATGATCCTTCACCTAATATACCTACACACACCGGGTATCATTCATAGGTCACTGGTATTGGCTTCCCGGTGATGAGACTCATCATGAACCTATGAGCACTAGTTATGTTAGTTATGGTATGTTTGGTATCCCTGTACATGATCTGACACATCATGCCGAGTCGAAGTTTGATCCTAGCACTATGCCTGGGGGCATTCCCATTCCTTTCCATGCAGAGAGATTTGGAAGCACAAGTCACATTGCACCCTCCATCCCGGCAGTGGAAGCTACATCACACGTTTGTCCTAGACCTGGTGTTAGTAGTCCTATTAGGATACCAGAACCAAGACGAGTGACGGTAGGGAATACCACTTACATAGTTTCACATGTCCATTCGTCCTCTATTCCTAGTTCTTCAAATGCTATTCCTCCCCCTCATTCACATGGTCCTTTGGGTCGGAATGTTGCTATGAGTCATGTGCGTACTGCTGCTACTCATGTAGTCGTGTCTCTGAGTCAAGTACCTCCTGTTGTCTCGGGAGGTCGTATTCCTACTTATGGAGTGTCTCATGGGACATATCATGGGACTTCTTATGGACCATATTATGGACTACAATATGCACAAAGTTATTCTCCTTATGGGTACGGGTATTAAAAACCCGCTTACTCCCTAAATTATGGCTTTGTAGCCCCAAATAGTCAAGGTACACCACATTATGGTGCTTCGATGTCACCCTACACAGGTCAAATGGGAGGAGGATACTATGGCCATGGCCATGGTGGTTACAGTAATCAGTCCTATGTGAACCAAAATTATCAGGGAGCATCTCATAGATCTGCTCAGCCTAGGCTCCCTTTCCTTGCAACGTTAAATTTTCTTGACTTATCGAGACTAACGAACGATCTGGTATCTTATGACCCGGCTTGGCCGGCTGTCCCTACGAATATTCCCTCGAACATCCCCAAATTTGAGGGCAAAATAGGAGAAGATCCTAGTGAACATGTTACTAGATTTCACCTTTGGTGCTCTTCTAATTCCTTACACAAATATTCGATCCGTTTAAGGTTATTTCAACGCACCCTCACAGGGCTTGCAGCAAAATGGTACATAGAGTTACCTAGGGGAGCATTCACTTTGTTCGATGACCTAGGTATGACTTTTCTCAACCACTTCCAGCTACTAGTGTGTTACGACATTGGTACAGAACTCTTATCGACATTTTGGCAAGACAAAACCATGCATATCTCAGACCATATCCAAGAGTGGTGTAGATGGAAGAGCTTGATTAAAGCCTTCACACCATCGGAGTTTCTCCTTGAGTGGTTCCTTAAATCGTTACTACCTTATATAGCGAAGGATGTTTCTACATCCGGAGTTCAAAATGAAGAACAAGCCATTTTTAAGGCGCAGGAATTGGATTTGATTTATGCTCAATCCGGTTTGTTATATGAGATCATTCCTAACGCTCCGCGTTCTAGTTTCAACCCTAAGATCAAACCTGAACCACATGCCGATGGCATTGTTGGTTGTACAAGTACCAAACCTACGGATTCGGTTGTGAAACAGGTCAGTCAATTATCTATCAACCAATCTATCTTAGGACAAGCCACAGCTTCATCTCAACCCACCCAAACGACGAATGTGCGTTCGTTGCAATTGTCAGACCAGAAGGGTAACTAGCAACCCAGAAGGAATAAGAAGAAGGGTAAAAACAATTGTAAGGGTGGGAATAGGAATGAAAATTCCAATTCTAATGACAAGAATTCTTGAAATGATGGGGGGGACAAGCAGTCTAAACGTAAGGTTAAGTTTCCTTGCAAGTTGTGTAAGGATGACCACCTGACTCACTTCTGCCCTTGGATAGAAGAAGCCTCAAGTTTCATAGCGCAAGGCCCAGCTATGCTAACCAACCCTTTACCTCATAATCAAAATATGAACTTGAGGACCCATGATTAGTCTGGTGGAGATCAAGATCCACCGGAATCTAGTAATGGTCATGGTTGCATCAATATGGTGCATGCTACTAAGGTTGTGACTCGTGCGAAGGAGTATGGTTCATCACAACCAGACCTTGGAAAGGAACCTACTCCACCCGGGAGTCCTTTGCGTATTGAAAACCCTGTGGATAAACCTGAAGTTGCACCTCACATTCCTAAGGGAGTCCTTAAGCATTCGGGGCACAATCCTAATGCCTGAGCTGCCCAAAACTATTCTGTTGTCGAGGACTTGGGCCACACTCCTTGTGCGATGTTTGCACTCGAAGTACTTCAAAGTTGTCCTTTGCAAAGGAAGGCTTTGCTTTCTACTCTTAGCATTAATGATGATAACTCTTCCTCTGTCATCAAATTTGAAACCACAGGACTATAGCCTCACTTGCCTTACTATGTGTCTCTCTTTATTCATGTAGAATGCCTTAACAAGACCGTCAAACGCACTATGATTGACGAAGGCACTGCTGCTTCCATGATGTCTTTGGCATGTTGGAAGGGTTTGGGTTCCCCCAAGTTGTCTAAATCTGCTACCATGTTGACTGCATTTGATGGTAGATCATTTTGGCCGCATGACATTATTCCTTCTCTTAAGGTTCGTTTGGGAGGGAAGACCGTTGTGATCGAGTTCGAGGTGGTAGATGCGCCCCTTGACTACAATATGTTACTCGGTAGGAATTGGATGTACAGTATGCAAGTCATATCTTCTTCTCTATTTTGAGTTGTATCTTTTCTGTTTAATGGGAAGATAGTTACGATTGATCAAATGTCATTCAAGAATCCGTGTGTTACCGCATCTTCAACCGGCAACTGGGAGTGTGGGTGTTGGCATGTATCCATCCCTTATGGGATCCTTTAGTTGTCCTGCATCTATTCATATGATCGGGTCTAGTTCCACTGAGGATTCATCGTCGGTGCATTCAGTGTCCTTTCGCACCACTCATATGGAAGATCCTTGGATTCTTCCTACATCGAGTCCTTCATGTGAGCCTACCGGAACAGATTTGCCATTACCTACAGCAATGATAGCATATCAAGCTAATCTTGAATGTGTTACAGAGGCTAGTCCTTCCTCTTCATGGACGGAGGAGGAGGACCCATATGTGCTGCTTGCTAGGCAGTTGAGTCTTCTCATGTGCATGACTTCCTTGATAGTGTTTTTCCATCAAATGAAGCTATTATTGAGGCTATGTCTAGGGTTGAGCCACCTTGGGAAGAGTTGCATCATAGATCTTACTTTCTTCATGATCTTGACCGTTTAGAGTGTGAATACTTTAGGGAGATTATTATTGAGAGAATTGGTAGTTCTGTGGTTCCATTAAGCTCTCCTAGTCCGATGGCTAATGGAAACATGGAAAATATATCTCCTACCATTCCTATCAATATCTCTCATGATCCTGGTAAGATTGAGAGTGTCTATATTGGGGAAAAATGTTCCCATGCTGAGACTCAAGAGTATACTGAGCTGTTCAAATATTTTCATGATGTATTTGCTTGGCCATATGATGAAATGCTAGGTATCGAGCCTCGCATTGTTGAACATGAGATTAAAACATATCCCAATGCTAAGCCTGTTCGACAACGCTTGCGTGCGGTGAATCCTAGAAAAGCACCTGCGATTAAGGCTGAGATAGAAAAATTGTTGAATGCCAGTTTTATCTATCCCATTCCCTTGACGGAGTGGGTTTCAAACCCCGTTCTAGTTGATAAGAAATAGGGAACGATCCGTATATGCACTAATTTTCATGACTTGAATCATGTTTGTCCTAAGGATAATTTTCCCACACCATTTATTGATCAAATTTTGGATGAGTGTGCAAGAAGCGAGGTATTTTACTTTATGGATGGATTTTCCAGATACAATCAGATACAAATCAAACCTGAGGACCAACATAAGACTGCATTTATTTGTCCTTCAAGTACATTTTCATATTGGAAGATGCCTTTTGGCCTTAAAAACGTCAGAGCTACTTTTCAGCGGGCTATGACCTTGATATTCCATGATCTCAAATCAATTATTGAAGTCTTTTTGGATGACCTTGCTGCTCATTCTCGTCAGAGGATGTGTCATTCCTACCATTTGAGATTAGTGTTCGAAAGACGTCCCAATTACTTGGTTAGGTTAAATCCTCATAAATACATCTTTTGTGTGAAGTCTAGTCACTTATTAGAGTTCATTGTCTCCAAGGAGGGTATAAGATTCGACCCTTTAAACGTTGAGGCAATACTTCAATTGTCTCCCACGAGAAACATTAGACATCTTCAATGTTTGCAAGGCATGGAAAATTTCTTGCAGAGATTCATAGTTAACTTTGTCAATTTGACTAGAGGCTTTATGCATCTTTTGAAGAAGGATACTACCTTTTCTTGGGATGAGTGAGCCTAGGATTCCTTTGATGCACTTAAGAGAGCCTTAGCATCGGCCCTGGTGATTAGTCCACCTGACTATAGCTGTGATTTTTTACTTTATCTGGCCGCGTCCATGGAGACGATTGGTATGGTTTTGGTTCAGCAGGATGAGGAGCTCTAGGAGCATGTCATATATTATTTGATCTGAAACCTTATAGATGCGGAGATCCATTATTCCCATGTGGAGAAACTTGCCTTAGCTACCATTCATGTAGTTCAAATATTGAGACACTATATTCTCCTTCGCCAGACTTTGGTGGTATCCCATGTCAATCCATTTCAGTTCGTCCTCACTATAAGGATGATAGGGGGAAAGTATAATAAGTGGATTGTCATCTTGCAAGAATTTGATCTCGAGTTTGTTTCGGCAAAATCGAAAAAATCGTTGATTTTTGTGGAGCTTATATCTAATTTCCCAAGTGAGGAGGAGGAGGAAGTTTGTGAAGATACGTTTGTCGATGAGCACATTTTCCTGATCTCAACTTTGGATCCATGGTACAGGGATATTATCATATATTTACAAACATTGAAGGTCCCTACTCACCTTTCACGGGATGAGTGACGACAATTATGTCATGTATCCAAGCATTACCTCATAGTGGATAACACATTATACCGCCATGGGGTATATTCTATTTTACATCGTTGTTTAACTCATGAGGAGGCTGATCTTGTGCTGAATGATTACCACGAAGGGGCATGTGGTGGTTATTTATCTGGGCTTCTATAGCCTAAAAGATCTTGAGAGCGGGTTATTTCTGGTCATCGATCTTTAAAGATTGTGTAAATGTGGTTAAGAAGTGCCACCCTTGCCAGGTGTTTGCATGTAATAGGTGCTCACATCCTGCCCCGTTACATACAATTCTCACCGATGGTCCCTTCACTAAGTGGGGGCTTGATTTCATGGATTGCAACCTAGCTTCAGCTAGGGGGAATCATCATATTATAGTGGTTGTTGACTATTTCATGAAAAGGGCTGAGGCTATGCCCACAATTAAATCCAATGGTGAGACAGCTGAACATTTCGTATTCAACCAGATCATTACTCGGTTCGGTATTCAGAAATAGCTTGTCACTGACCATGGTAGGCACTTTCAAAATCAGATGATGGAAGAGTTGGCCTCGAAGTTAGGGTATAAGTAGGAGCATTCCTATTCTTATTACCCTCAAGTAAATGGACAGGTTGAAGCAGTGAACAAATCACTCAAGTCCATTCTCCAACGAACCATCGTACAAAGCAAGACCAATTGGCATATCATGTTAGATCCTGCTTTGTAGGCTTATAGGACCGCGGTTAATACTGCCACCATTTTTTCTCCATATCAACTTGTACATGGAGTGGAGTCTCTATTGCGGTTGAGTGTGAAATCCCTTCTTTGAATCTATCCATAGAGATCTTACCAGATACTTCCCTATTGGAGGAATGTTTGGCCCACTTAGAGCAACTTGATGAGCAGCACCGAGATGCCTTGGTGGCTCTAGAAGTGAATAAGCATCGCGTTAAGGTCCAGTATGATAAATCTGTTCATCCAAGGAAGTTTAGTGAAGGAGATTTGGTCCTTTTGTGGGATCAAGCTAAAGAACCCTTGGGGGCAGGAAAGTTTAACCCCATGTGGCATGGTCCTTACGTTGTTAAACATGTGTTAGAGAAGGGCACATATGACTTAGTAGATTACAAGGGGACAGCCTTGGTGGAGCCTAGAAATGGGCTCTATCTTAAAAAGTACTATGCATGATTCTCAGCCAGGGATAACTATTGTATATTATTGTACAGTATTTTGCATAGTTAGGTTTTTCTTATGGTGATCGAGTTTGTTGATTAGATTTCGTTTCTTATGGTAGATGTCAATGGAGTCTTCCACCTATATAGGATTCATGGATGGTGCTAGACGCCACACTCAACACTCAGCCTCTGCTGCTTAGGTGATTTATACTCATGCAGGTCAGGTATTGTCTTCAGGAGGCATATGTTTACATCCCTCTTCAAACAATGTTGCTGAATATAGTGCCATCATAGAGCTTTTATAGGATGCCATTTCACATGGTGTTCTCTCTCTTGAGGTATGTCTTGATTCACAGTTATTAGTGTCATAGCTTAATGGCTTGTATCATGTTGGGGATCCAACATTATTACGAATATTCTTACGTGTGAGATTGTTAGAACGGTAATTTGACAAAATAACATACATACATGTTCCAAGAATTTATAATCAAGTTGTTGACTCATATGCTAACTGTTGGAATATAATCCGTCAGGATTATACGTTATTGTAAATATTAGGAATATGAAGAGACTCTCGTATGTGTGATCCCAAGAGTCACTGTAAATGTATAAATAAAGGCGTTCTATGGAGAAATAATATGAATTCAGGAGTTATTTCACCTAACAGTGGTATCAGAGCACCACCTGCCATAACTCCTGGCTGCATTTCAGTCCTGGCATTCTGTCTACCAGACCTTCATTCTTCCCTCTACCAAATTCATTTCAGGCTTCCTGCAAGTTGTCAGTCTGCCACCACTAGTCTCTCCTACGTGCCTTCAATACATGTGTTATTCTGCAACAGTTTTAATTTGAGGTATGAGAGATCATTTGGATCCTGCATTTTGATAGCTGTTGCGTTATTAATTACTCCCTCATTTTATGCACGATTTTGACTTCTTTTTGCCAAAACAATTAACATATTGCTCAAACGGTTGTTATGACTAACCCTAATTTTGTTTAAGAAGTAGCTTTATCCCATTTTCACTATCTCATCATGCTCCCACTCTGCTGCTGTGAGTATTTTCATCGTCCCATCATGCCCCCACTCTGCTACTTGTTGAGAGTCGAGACATCCTCCATGTTTGTGTTGAGAGGGTCGCCCACCACTCTTACCCCATCTACGGCCTCAATCCATAGGTTCCCTGTTGTAGAATCCTTGTTCTTTCTACTCAAACATTAGAAGAATCTGAAAGCCGTATTTGAAGCCGTATTTTGAAAGATGAGATTTACTGTGTGAGCTGCAACTTCATGTGAGATTTATTTTAAGAGATGCGATGTATGTTCAATGTTGTGACCTACCAAGAAGATATCTCAATACTCAAAGCTTAGAATCTGTGCAAGATTATGCCGATTGAAATGAGAGCTCACTGAAGATTCACGCCATCTTTAACTGCGTGATGGTAAAAAGTTGCATATTTTTTGTTGTGTTTTCTCTGACCATTGGAGACTGCATAAAACCTAATTTTTACCCTAATTTTGTGCATGGAGCTTGAGTGGAAAATTTTGCAACATTTTCATCTATGTATGAGTAGTGAATGATGTGGATGTTGCGTATGATCCCATGACTGCTGTGATTGTTCTGTATGAGTCATGAATGAATGGTGTAGTGTACGTTGTGTGAAGTACTTTTGATTCTCTTCCTAGTGAATTGCTGCGATTTCCTCCCTTGAACTGAAGTTGCTAAGTATCCACTCTAAGTTTGAAGCTACATATGAGACCATGAAGGACCATGGAAGCTGAGAAGACTGTCGCGTTGAAGAATAGGAGCTGAGGATTAAGACTTTGACTGACAATTGAAAGTTGTAACCAACAAAAAGACGCCTTGTTACTGAATGTTTGTTGAAGACTAGTGAGAATATTACGATGAAGACTCATGCATATTTATTTGCGTGAAGACTGAACCTGTGATTTTTAATTGTGATTCCTTGAAACACAATGACTGGAGACTGTTGGTGGAGATTCACACCTTTGTCCAGTGCATTAAGGTGTTCCATATAAATCTAAATGAGAACCTTTTGTGAAGACTAAGAGGATGAGGTGAAGATTCATGCCCTCATTCAGCTGCGTGGAGAGCGTCTACTTCCTGAAATGTTGCGACTGAAGCTGCTCATTCCCAAAGCTGCATTTTGAGTCCACTCATAGGATTGAAGCTGTGACCACATGCCATAAGAAGGTTGTTGATAGTTGAAGATTGAGTTTCTAAGACTTGACCCTTCATTCATTTAAAGATTGTGGGTGTACGTCTGTATTTTGAAGAGTATTGCAGAGTTGACATTGTTGTAAAGCTTGAGGAAGGTGGCAGAGACTTCGACCTACACCTTTACTCTTTCTTCTTTTTATCCTATTGTTTTAGTTGCAAGATTCAATCACAGAAGATGCAATCTATAGCATCTATAGTTGGTGTCACTCTCACTGGCAAAGAAACTTATCCAGAATGGTGGAGGAAGATCAAATCCAATGATCTTCCCATCCAATCCAATGATCATCCCAAAGGAGAAAGAAGCAAGAGAGGCAGAGGAAGAAGAAACTTGAAAGGTAGAGGATGCAGAAACAACTCCAGCAAAAGATCAGATTTCAAGTGCAAGCATTGTGGAAAGATTGGACAGATCAGTGTTGGGCTTCGTAGGACTCCATCAAAGACAGACATAACCAGAAGAAAGATGACAATAAGAACCAAGATGCTAGAAAATATTCAGATTCTGCTCATTGTATTGTTGCACATTGTAATCTTGGTATTAATGACATGACTTCACTTTCATCTTACACAGATTGTTGGCTACTTGATACTGGTGCAACATCACACATGAATTTTAGAAAAGACTGTTTTGAAGAACTTAATGAAACAATAAATGGCATAGTTTACTTTGCAGATAAGTCAAGTCTTAAACCATAGGGAATGGGCACCATTCGGCTGAAGATACCTGGATTCCTTGATTTCTTTTTGAAGAATGTTCTTTATCTTCCAGAGTTGCAGAGAAGCTTGCTGTCCTTGGTGCAAATTCGACAGCAAGGCCATTCCATCCACATGTTTGATGGAATCGTAGAAATAAGAAAGTCCTCTGACAACCAAGTCATCATGA
>LPNX010886612.1:865517-887293 GCA_001517045.1 Pseudotsuga menziesii
AGATAGTCCATCTTCGACATTGTTCCACAAATGATCAAGTCGCAGACATCTTCACCAAAGCGCTTGGACGAGAAAAGTTTGAAAGATTCAGAAACATGCTCGGACTTACTAACACCCCTTCGAATTAAGGGGGGGATTGTTGGAATATAATCCATCAGGATTATACATTATTGTAAATATTAGGAATATGAAGAGACTCTCGGATGTGTGATCCCAAGAGTCACTGTAAATGTATAAATAAAGGCATTCTATGGAGAAATAATATGAATTCGGGAGTTATTTCACCTAACACTAACTATGTGTTAGATTGGCATTTGATTCATAGACAATAAGCTCATCACAAACATACATTTTTACACATATAAATAAATAAATCGATCATCATAAATGTTCACGATAGTACAAAATGTATCACTCCCAGGTATCTAAGCCTGGGGAGGAGGAGGTTGGTTTTGATCATGGAGTGTCACCACGGCTCTAGCTAGATATCGAAATAACCACACCCATGCTCATGGTACACCCACCACCTGTTGCTACATGGCCTCAGGCAGGTCCTCGACCTGGGCCATGGGTACCCTATGTGTCAGCCGCACAAAGTTGGTATGAATGCTTTGGAGCGTCCGCTCTGCATCCACACCCATAATGTCATCTCATCTTCCCCTTCGTCTATGACGAGGGAAACCGTCAGTCTACTGTGGTCCTACATCTGCATACATATGGCAGGATGTCACTATGTGTTGTCACGCAAAAATATGTCTTTTGAGTCTATATATATCAAAAAACACAGAAAAAAAATTAAATAATTCAAAAAACTTAAAAAAGAGGGTTGGGATTCATTACCAATGTCACCGTATGCTGATCCTGGTGGTAGAGGCATGTCAAGATCTCCCCGAAAATCTATCGCCACATAGGGATAATCATCGATGGAAACTATCTACTGCCACCACCATGGAAAGAAATTAGCTAGATAGGGGTTGGACACCCTACCTCCACCCAGTTTGTGTATCGCATCTTCCCAACGTCGTTGGGCTAGATCTCGAACCCCATGAAGAGGAACGCCAACTCTAGGGCTCAATCTCGGAACACGCTCAAAGAAGAACGTGCTCAGTATACTACTGAAACCAAAGTTCCGTACCCTGCCCATCTTGTATTCATTGAGTTGTTGTTTCATGTTGCTCAACAGCGCAGTACTCCAATCATATACTGTGGGTCTCATGCACTCCACTGCATAGAACATCAGGGGTCGCGAGGCCTGGTGGAGTGAAGCTATCCCTACTATCCTACTGAGCGTCAGTAGTATGGCCTTTAGGCCTAGCACCTGTATGGAGTTAGTTGGGATCTAACTCTCGACCTTCTCCATTTCTAGATAACAGTATACAACTATATACTCATCTATGGTGAGGCCACCTCAGGGCCCGTGAGACTAGAATTTCACCACTTCCCCCTGTCAGGACAATCCAGTAATGAAGTATATGTCCTCCACCTCTATAGTGAGGGACATCCCATCGATCTAGAAAGATTCTGAGTCAGGATCCCAGTAGTCTACTAGCATCTGCAGCAGTCTTGGTTTGGCCCTTAAGCCACCAAGACACCAAAACTTGTAGAGCCCACATGCACGAAGAGCTTGTTGTGCCATTAGATCACCCCGTACTTCTACTTCTACATCCCCGTGCTCTCGTTCCCTCCATTCTAGTACCATCCTGCACATTCAATTTGAGTTTTGGTCATTAGTTGTCTTAGAAGAACTTAAACATGGCCGCATACGTGACTGTTTGATAAACAACCGCATATGTATGCGACTTTGAGGCATTTTTCCACGTATAGCCATCCCTATATGAGGAAAAATCCTCGATTTCCACGTGGGTCGTGGCGCATAATTTATAATGGCCTAGAAATCGATTTTCACCATGGAAATTTGAAAATTTTGCATGCAAATGAAAGAGAAGGGCATGGGAAGTTACCTGGAAAAAATGGTGTTGGATTCCGCCAGCTAAAACTCCCAGAATTTATGTTTGAAGTTCTAAGCTCAATTGGGTAAAAATTTCAAATGTTATATAATGTTTTGAATTTTTTACTATTTATAGAAATTTTTCAAATTTTTGAAAATTTTTACCCTCTTTCTATAGTTTTTGGACCGTTTCTGACCCTTTTGGACCATTTTTTACTAATATAATGATGTAGGAGACCATTTTGAGCACTGTTTCGACCATTGCTTTGTCCTGTTCGTGCCAATTTTAGGTATGATGTTTAAATTGGTATATAGGTTAGGTTTCACCTCTATTTGCATTTTGCATGACCTTATGACCGTTTCATTATAACCTTAGGTACAAACCCATTCTATCATGTCGTGGAACCTTCTTGCTATTTTGGAAGTGACATGATGTGAATGGTAGAGTTTGACCTTACATGGGTGCCCTAGTTAGCTCCTTATTTGCATTTGGTGCCCATGCCAACACTTTGTCCTTTAGGGTGTGGGAGTCCATTGTATAGTATCGCCATGACATTTTGCAAGAGCCTCATACTCCTCTTGATCTTTTGCTCGCCTATTTCCCTAGGACTCCCTTATGTCAAGTTGTAATTGCATTATCATGATCTTTGCCTACCTCATTGATCCTTATGCCGGCTTCCCTGACTTTGAGTATCATCCATACAGCCCGCGCTTGTCTCATGTCTAGCCACGTAGAGCCATTTTATATATCCTTTGCAGCTTGATTACCTATTTTTACCGGGAGGGGACTTTCCCCTGAGTTTCGTTATCCTACACATGTATCCTTTCATTGAGCATAGGTATGTTCTGCTACTTGGAACTATTTTGTTTGCCTATTTGACACTCGTCTCCTCCTAGTCTGTAGCTTTAAAGCGATTTTTATTCTTTTTCAAGCTTTTCAAATATTTGAAAAAGTCCAAGAAAAATTAAAAAACCAAAAATACGGACAAGAAAAGATGTTATCGTTGGCAGCAATCGAGTCGTGTCGCCTTCGAACAGAGCACTGTATATCACATCCGTTGGTTGGGTTAATAGTTTGACTTTAGGAGATGTACTTATTTATCTGATTTTATCTCCACCAACTGGTTAAGCTTCCAGTCCCTATGTATCCTTTGTCGATGCCTCCTGTGTCGTAGAGATGTCCGAGTTTTGTATATAGAGTCTATGCTACCTACATTCAGTCACCATTCACCTTTATTATCTTGTTCAAAAGAATTTGAAACCTGAGTCGGCCATTCCTTAGTTATCTTGACTTTGCATGTCATCCATTCTCAGTACAGTTACTGGTTCGTGCACCTTATGATCAAGTCCTTCCACATTATACAGCTTTGATGAGTACCTGGTGTTGGATGATGGGGGATTCCTTAATTCCCTCCTTCCAGTGGATTTCATCCCATCAATTTTAGATCATTTATTTTGGGATAGGAATCTAGAGACATTTTTTAGTGCCTTGATACTTGCAGTCATCAGTGGCAGGTTCTCTCGCCATCGAAATTTTTTGGGAATATATCAATGTCCCCTGATCAATGGATTCTCTCAAGTGTTTGACCTCAACACATTTCTTGAAACTTGTTAGTTTGCACTCTAGTACCTTGATTCCAGTTTTCATTATCGGTGGGTGATCTCACGTCTGTTAACGGTATACATCAATGACTGGTAATCATATGATGGACTACTATGTTCGACCTCGACACCTCTATTCACATAGTAGGACATGTACTCGTAGTGGTTTGTGTAGAAGACCTTCCAGATTGGTGGCATCTCTTATATGCTACCTCCCTGATCGTGCCAGTGTTCATGAGATTTCAACTCTCGTGACTTGATTCCAGTATATGTCAGACATTTCCAACCATTATGGAGATCTTGATCCATTATATATCTTCAACCTTCATGGAGATCATGATCCGTTGTATATCTTCATCAAGGAGATTCTGATCTATTTATATTGTACGTGGCGATGACCACACATGTCATATTGTATCGTGCCTATTCATGGCCATTGTACTCTTATGTATCTAGGACTGTTGTATCTATTTGTAGTTATATGCAGAGCTTTATCATTATATTGTACTGATTGGATGGTTGGTTCTTCCACTGGGTTCTTCATCACTCCACTTCTGGGATGGACTTATAATGTATTTCAACCATCGTATGACCCCTCTGACCTCACACATTAGGGGGCATCTATTACAGCTGATTTTACCACACATGGTGAATCACACTTTTATGGCCTTCCATGTCCCTCTGCAGACTCTTTAGACCCCATGGACCATTTTTTTACCTTTGATGTTTCCAAAATCATCCCTAAAAACATGCAAAATTTTCCATACGCGACTTTTAATCCCTTTCTCGCATATATACGCGGATTTGACCCTTAAACCCGCTTACATCAGGATGTGTGCAAAAGGCCAAATTCTTTTGGAGTTTTTCTTGATGTGGATCCGACTCACTTGTCTCCTGGCCTTCCATATGCCTTGAGATCACTTGGATTTGACCTTTCATTACGCCATTGAAGAGATATATAAGGAACCCTTTGGATACATTGAAGGCATGAGGAATTGAAGAGCAAGAAAACTATAGTCCATTGTTGCCAGAGCTTATACTTGAGTCTCCATCCCTTTGTCCCTTGGAGCACTTTTGTGTTCTTCCCAAGCTTGCATTTTTCTTGTGAGATTGCTATCAAGAGATGGAGGATTGAAGTGGTGGAGGCCCAAGTGGGGGACTCAGTTTCTCCTATTCACAAACATGCCAACAGAGGTTGTCTCTATTGTAATCTTTGTTTTATATTAATAGAAATATCTTTTCCTGTCCAATAATGTGTATTTGAATGAATATTTGATCCATGGATGATTTCAAATGCTTATATGTTATTGATTATATATGCTAGAGTAGGTCTAACACAATTATATATAGTATTCTTGTCTTGTTTATTGAATGTTGAGGAAGCAATTTACCAATTCAAGCTGGAGTTGGAAAGCTCAACAAGGATCTACATCAACCGTCTAGAATAAGGTATGAATCGAGATCCTTTAGTGTTAGATATTTGGTTTCTCTTACATATAGGAAAGGATTGATTTCTTGAGTCAAGTTGTCTGTTGTGGTACCCCAAGCCATAGTAATTTCTCTCCGTAACACAAGGTTCCATGGAAGCCACCTGAGTTATGGTACTGACAAAGACACATCCTTTACAGGCTATTCCCACCTTGTTTCCTTGTGGGGGGGAATGAGTCGAACACTATACAAAGAGTGAGTGCTCATACTTTGACCATTGACCTTTTTCAATAAATTTCACATTTCACATAACGTAGTAGCCAGCCTATAAGAGCAGGTTCCCTAGAAATCCTCCTAGGCTCCAGTAAATGACTAAGGCCTAGCCCCGTTGCATGTGAGAATTCCATAGCCCCAATGATTTTTCCTCTCCCTGATGCCCCTGTGGAGGGAATATGAGCCTTACATTATATAAAGAACGAGTGCTCAACCCCTTGGCCACTCACTACTTTGTAAATATTTACTTTTCATCATTTAGATATAGGTTTTATGCATTCCAATGCTTTATTGTTTAGGAACACTGTTTGGAGGAGCACTTGTTTTGAGGACTAAAGTGAAACTACCCGATGAAACTAGCCACATACTTCATAGCCAGAGACAAATAACACATGGAGTCTATCATGCACAGGGGTCAATATGGGGACAAGATATTCAATCTCACAAGTCTCAATCAATCTAAGTCATGGGATAAAATTCAACAACCGATGAGCTGGATGGATAGGGACAAATTACACATGGAACCAACATAGCACTAAGGTTTACTATTTGTACAAGCATGGCATAAGAAATAGTCTTCACGTCAAGTCCTTTTATTGGTCTGAGCACCAGTTCAAATATTAGTACATGTATAAGCATAGGTCACCATGATCATCCTAACAAGAAAAGAATAGGTGTTTGATATACATCATTAGAACAAAATCAAACTATAAAAGCATATACCTAATCTCACCATATATACTTGTCTCCATCTTATAGGCCCCTTTGTAACTGTGTGTACTGTATCTGATCTACTACTCTTCTCAAATGAACTTGGTCATCACTGAAAACATCTCAATGGACTAATGGATCTCAGTCCTGGAAAGGAAATGTTGTTGATCAAGGCTCTAGAATGGCTAAGGCTGTAATGATACATGTTAAAACCCCATGTGAATGAAAATATCAGAAGAATAAATCAATCTGTATGGTACATCATGGTATCCCAGCTGCAAATGTATATGTGATAACATCTGGTTCCAACTGGGACAAGTGCTATAATGAAGAGAGTGCTTGAGAACCACAGAAATATATGGTCTGCAACACCATCAGCAACAAATAATCCAACACTTTCAAATTTATGCTTCCTTTCCATATATTACCTATTATCAGCGCACATGGAATCAAGAAATACCTGAGTGACATCTATGGGAAAAATATATGCAAAAATGAAATGATAGAAATAATGCTGGAAAATAAAACGTTGGAAAGCAAATTCTACTCTAAACAAATCCAAATAGAATTAGACTATGTAAAGACTCATAAGACTCAAGACACATGTAAAACAGAAAAGACTCAACTACTGCTCAGAGAGCTTATTCATTCCTACCTACCCTATTCTAATCAATTAAACAAGTGCTAAGTAAAATCATAGATCCAATGCAACCACTTGTTGAACGAATCAATTGATCTTTCCTTTCAATTAATGCTACAACAAGTCGGAGACAATTCGGAAGTAATGTGAAAAGAAATTGAAGCCATTTGACCTGTTGCGTTAGAATGAGAGAAAGACATGGACAGTACGGAACAAAATCATGCGAGGGATGCGGATTATTTTTGCAAACTTCATCCATCAAGATACTTATAGGTTCATAAAAGTGGCATGAGTTCATTCTTGATGGAAAATGACATATGACTCATAATTCAGCCACTCTAGACAATTCTTTGTTTTCTCCTCTTCCCAACTACGACATTCAATTATGTTAACTCTTGGAAAAGTGGAAAACCCAAATGGGGACACATTGTATTGTAGTGAATTTAAAATTGAAATCAAACCCATTTGTTGTTCCACAATGGAGAAAAGATGAAAGTGATATTTATATACTTTATCTAGCCACCCATAAGAAAGATTGATGACCTGAAAAATGTTATTTATCCAAGATAACTAAAAATAAAAATGAAGCGCTTTTTCTCCAATTATGCAACAATGCTCAGACTCCTGACTGAAGATTTTGAAAGTAGCAGCTTGATCGGAACACAAACCCATACAAGAAGACTCAGAAAGTTGTGACGGGAGGGTGGATTGAAATTTTTCTCCTAGATGACTTGGAATAATTGATCTTGAAATTTGATGAGAGTAAAAAGTTTTCAATTGAATTCTAGGAATGATTGCAAGATCTAAAACAACTTCAATATCCACACATTTAACCAACACATCATGATTAAGTATTGGATGATGAATTTTATCAATACCATTAAGAAAATGATGTTTTTATTGCAATTATCATGTGATTGTTCTTCTTCTGAGATATAATTAAAATTATCGTCAACTAAGAAGGGAATATCTTCAATGGACTCACAAATGAGAGAATTAGTTATGGATGGCTCCTAATATTGATCATTTTGTTCTCCCTCATTATCTATTCCTTCTTGAGTTAACGATGAAAATATTCTAATGAGTTCTTCTTCTATATCAACATCAAGGTCATAATACGGAAGGGTCGACACTTGCTCATCATCATTCTCTTGAGTTGAAGGATCATTCAAAAGCACACTAAAAGTAGGATCGAGCGAGGAGGAATCAATTTGATAAGGAAAATCGTCAGTTATCTTATTATGGTTATCTTGATCATATTTATCGGATTGATCCTCAACAACACAACCATTATTTGGATGTATGGATTTATCAATGTTTTTACCCCATTCTTCTCTTAATAAATCAGTGAAGATATCGTATCTGGTGATGGATCCTGGTGCTAGCGTATATAAACAAAATTCGGCATTACCTCCCAAGGATTCACCTAGGGCTCGCATATAGACATCTTCATGCTCTACTCTCACGGATTCCATATAACACCAAAAAGCATCCAAGTGGATTTCAATTGATTTGATGGAATTTGCAAAGAAACGAGGCAAGCCTTCATTGTATCTTTTTGGCATAGGATGAGGTGCCTCATAGACTTGGGAGAACTCAAAGAGAGATAAAAGATGATTTTTAAGCTTGGTTGGATTTCCTTGATTTATTTGAAATATTGGAGGAATATATTCAAGTTCATTATGATTTATGGGATGGGTTTGCTTCTCATTGGAGTCTTGTTGTGGAGTCTCCAGGTGAACGGATTGTCATGTTAACCCAAAATAAATGTCGTAGAAGAGATAACAAATGTAGTGATTGTGCAAATTTAATAAATTGAAGATGAAATAACTAGATTTCAAACTGGATGTGATATGAATGAATATAAAAGATGAAATCATTCACAGATGGTAGGTAAGCCTCTACCACCTAACGACAAAAATGTTGGCAAAGAACGGCAGTATAACTTAAGATCAATTTTGAACTAAGGTAGGCCTCTACCTCCATGACAACAGTGCCAAAAATGTTATCACAGATCTTGCAATTTCCCCAATATAGAAACCCAATACAAGATTCCACAAGGGACAGGAAACCAAATCCGTGACCTACGGAAATCCCAACCCCCAAAATATGGATGGTTTTCACTCCGGTTGAGAATTCCTTTAATTTATGCCACTAGAGAATCCCAAGTGACAATGGTGGGGACACAGATCAATCCTAAAAGGAAATATCTAATACAAATCACCATATCAGACTCCTGATGGAGAATACGTAAGGTGAGTGCCTGAACCCTAGAATCAAAGGATAATCCACAAATTAAATATGCTTGAGTAGGGCTAGTTAATTTATACTAGTAATGTTACTCAAGTGAAAATATTAGGTGGCTTATGAATATTTTGATCAGATATAGGATTTAGTGTGTCTGTTGAAAATGATCAAACACAGACCCTATGGGGATTTAAGCAGAAAATGAGAAATTCCCAAGATAAGGTTGATATTGAATATTATGGCTTCCCACACACTAACTTGGATGAAGGATTAAATGGTGAAGATAAACAAGTAAAACTAGAACAGCGGCAAGAGGAAAGTGACTAATAGTTTAAGGAGGGTGTTTTTTCTCTACTAAGATCAGTGCCTGGAGATGGGAAGAGGAGTCTAATGTTGAAACCTAGGAGGAAGAGAGGGTTTTTTAGTATATCAAATAAAACCCAGATCGTTAAATTTGCATATTCCTAGTGCAAATTGGTTCGGTGAATTTTCCTACTTCTAAAGAGGGTTTTTTGAGTAAAAGTAGTGATGGGAAATGCATGAAGAAATTAAAAGAAAAATAATTTACCTGGAAGACGTACCTGGATCTTGTAGGTGACCTATGAAATGATGAATAATGCTTCTTTCTTGATCAAATGAGAATTTTCGGAGACGATCTTGATGTAGTTGAGCTTCAACTAGTGACCTCAACGCCCCCTTCAACCTTCCAAGCCAGAGAAAAACAAATGGTAAGACAGACAAATAGGATCTGAGAATAAAGAATAGACAGGTAGTAAAAATCATAAAGAAAGAGTTACTCACTGAATCGAACACCTAAGAAATGAGATAGGGTGAGTTTCCCCACAACTGCACCCTCCTCTAGCATTCCTCCTTCATCATGTAGACAAATGGGTAAAGGAAAAGTACAATATCTATCCAAAAATAAGATCAGTACAAAAAAAAAATAGTTTCAATCATGAAATCATCAACTCATCAACAATACTTAGAGTTTAATAGAAGACAAATATCTTTATTCAATTTTCTGGTGCAAGAGCTCATGAAATACAATGGGGGGGTCACCTCTCTTAAATAGTTTGAGAGTGTGTCCACATTTCAACTAAATATCATCTAATGGTTGAGATTAAGTCATCATCAACTATGGAGATCATCACATGGATCAAGTGACCACATCAACAAGGGGGGCGCACTTTGCTGAAGGACGCCTATCTGAAGTGAAAGTCACAATATAACATAATGTGACATGATAATACATAAGACAGGGTCATTAGGGGATTAATTCACCCTAGGCCCCTTTACAACTTCATAACATATGATATAACAATGAAATACATCATTAGCCAAGTTGAGGGGGAACCCCTTCGAGGGATTTCCTCACTAACTGAGCCAAAATAAAATAATATGGACAAATGCTGACTAAAAACTATTGAGGGTTTGTCCAGGATGCTGAGACACGTCATCTACCAAAATTCCAAGCCATTTCCTTGACCCAAGAATCCAAATCAATTTTTTCAGTGAAATTCCTAGTTCATTTTTGTTGGCACATCCTCCAGAAAATGATAAAATCGCCCTAACTATGTCCAGGATGTGAATTGGGGAAAACCAACTGCTCTGGATGATCTGGAGACACAAAAGAATGGTAAAAGTGACTACTCATACCCCCTAGAAAACTGCACTATTGTAGGAGAAGCAAAAACACTACCATCTGTAATAAAATTTGATCATTTGTCCAATAATAAAGTGATAATAATCACTTATCAAGAGATATGGGGCCAAACTCTCAAAATTGAAACCATAGTATTGGTCCTAGTCATGTCTGGAACAAATATATACCATCTTGTTTTTTGAGTCACTACCTTGGGAACTGTGCTTGACTTGGTCAAACTGGGTTGACCAGGTCAAAGTACCCAAACTGAAAGTGAGATACTGTATCCATATGATCCTATAAGAATCAAAGGTAAGAAATGCTCCAATGGTGTATATCAAAACCAAGCTTAAATCATGTTATTCATAATCATGGTGACAATAATCATGATAGTAAGTAAGATATACCCGTGCTTCTGAAAAATCTCAAAACCTTATCGAAGTTTGTTTCTTCATGCCATGCTTACAAAGCTTAAATAGTGTTCTATTTCCTGTTGAGGATGAAATACAAGGCTAAGGACAAAGGAAAGGACTTCTGATTGACTTTGACTATGTGATCTCTCTGAATGATAACCAATACACTCGACCAAAGTGACATATGCATGACAGATAGAAATAGGCAATGGTGTTATCTCATAAGTGGATAAAGTACATAGTTTTGTTTCCTTCGGGCTCTAACAAGTTTTCCTTTTCATTAATTTCACAATACAATTCAACTCCAAAGGAAGGTTCCCTGGAATCCTTCTGAGCTCTAGTACTGACAAAGACACAACCTTTACAGGCTAGTCTCACTTTGTTCCCCTGTGGGGGAAAATGAGTCAAACACTATACAAAGAGTGTGTGTTCATCCTTTGACCATTGACTTTTTTCAATAACTTTCACATTTCACATAAGGTAGTATCCAGCCTACAAGAGAAGGTCCCCTGGAAAGCCTTATGGGCTCCAGTAAATGACTAAGTCCTAGCCCCAATTCCAGCGAGCAGTCCATAGTCCGATAGGTTTTCCTCTCCCTCCTGCCCCTGTGGAGGGCATATGAGCCTTACATTATACAAAGAATGAGTTCTCAACCCCTTGGCCACTGACTACTTTTTAAACCTCTAATTTGCATCATTTAGATATAGATTTTGTGTGTTTTGATGCTTTAGTGTTTAGCAACATTGTTTGGAGGAGCACTTGTTTTGAGGACTAAAGGGAAAGTACTCAATGAAACCAGCCACACTGGCCAAGCCGCATACTTCATAGTCAGAGACACATAACAATTGGAGTATATCATGCACAGGGTTTAAGATGGGGACAATATCTTCAATCTCACAAGCATCAATCAATCTAATTCATGGGATAAAATTCAACAATGGATGAACTGGATGGATGGGGAAAAATGACACATGGAACCAACATAGCACTAAGGTTTAATATTTGTACAAGCATGGCATAAGAAACAATCTTCACATATTCCTTTGATCAATCTCAACACAATTTCAAGCATTAGTACATGTATAAGCATAGGTCACCATGATCATCCTAAATACACAAGCATAGATGTTTGATATACATCATACAGAAAAATCAAACTATAGAAGCATATACCTGATCTCACCATATATACATGTCTCCATTTGATAGGCCCCTATGTAACTGAGTGTACCATATTTGATTTACTACTCTGCTCAAATGAACTAGGTCATCACTGAAATCATCTTAATGGACTAATGGATCTCACTCCTCGAAAGTAAAATATGTTAATCAAGGGTCTGGAATGGTTGAGGATGTAATGATCCATGCTAAAACCCCATGTCAATGAAAATATTTGTAGAATAAATAAATCAATCAGTATGTTTCATCATGGTATCCCAGCTGAAAATGTATATGTGATAACATAGATAATGGAGGAGAGTATGTCAAAAGAGAATTCCAATAGTTGTGCGCTTCAGTAGGTATTCAAATGCAACAGTAAGTTCCATACACACCATAGAAAAATGTTGTAGATGAGAGGAAGAATGGATTTTTGAAGGAGAACTTTACATGTCTGTTATACCAAAATCTTGTCACCATCATGTGATAAGACCTTTGACATACCTTCTTGCCCTAAAATCCTAGCTTCTAGAGTGAAGACTAAATGGTTTCTTATCAGTCTATCATACAAATTCCCAACACCGCTCATGCTCCCTTATCTAGGAGCGGTACCCCTATTCGCACCGCTTTTCATCGATTGTCCACAAGCGGTGCCACCGCTTGTCACCCTTGGTCCATAGGCAGTTGTTATCAAAACCACTCTATCGAAGAAGAAGAAGCGTGGTACCCTGGGTAAAAGGGTAAAAAGAGAATCTTCTCAAGGCTTCTAAATGATAAGCCTCGAGATATCTCTTATCCCTACTACTGTGGGTTGGTTGAGATCGAGATCCGTCATCCTAGGATCTTAGAGGCCACCTCACCCACTAATTTCTCAACCATCGCTATCCATTAAATCCCTATATATATGAGCTCATAGCCATGGTTGAGGAGAGAACATTGAAGGTATTGTTATGCTGTTGGACTGATTCTTGGCCCAAGATCATTTGGAGAGAGCATAGAGAGCTAGAGTCGGATATTTTGGGGATGAAGAGCTGGTTTCATGGAGATGCATGTCAACACTAAGGCTTGGTTGTAAACTTCTTCATATTTCTAATTCAAGTTGATTTTCTGTCCCATATATATTGTTGATGTTTGATTTCAGATATATATTGCTAGATTCCTTAGTCACTAGCATAGATTAGTCGATCATATTCTGGTTGCTTTGATCTGTTTCGTGTTGAACTCTTTTGTAGCTACACGGGTGAACTATCAAGGCCTTGTATTCTATATATCTACGGCTTCTAGGGGGAGTTATCAACCTCTGTGATCTATTTGTTCTGGATCTAAACCATTCAGACCAGCGGAACACCTTGCTGTCCGCAGGAGGTGAAATATTCCGATCAACAATTCTGGCAACTCCGTTGGGGATTAGTTGTATTTAGTTGTTCTAATTGTCCTCAGTCTGCAACCCTTGTCTGAATCCAGGCTCCGTTTTCTTCAACTCTTTACAGTCATATCTACTTTCTGATTTGTATTATTTGAGTTTGAAATTTCTAGATCTGTTCAGATCTGTGTTATTTCAGTTTTTTATGCTCTGTTACCATATTCAATTCGACAGTATCCATATTGATCTAGTCTATTTTTTATCTGATCCATTGTTCTCTCTGTGTTTTGTCCATCTACAGGGAACCACGGCAATGCTTTGTGTGAGGAGCGGTGCCACCTCCTGGTACCACGTAGGAATTAGTCAAAACCCCCTTTTCCTCATTTTTCTTTGTAAAAGTTTGAAATTTTGATTGCTTTTAGTTCTATTATCAGGCTTGGGTTATTGAATCTGATGTGTGTGGCTTGTTGCTTTGATGGTTTAAGATTGATTTTGAGTGGAATTTCAAAATTTGTTTAGTCTTTTTTATTGTTCATCCGCTTCTTGCTCGTTGGTTGTGATTAAAGAAGGATTTCTTGCTTTCTGAAAGTTAGGGTGCTCATTGAATTCTCTTTTCGTTGCATGTAGTGAAAGAATAACATTAGATTAGATTCTACACTTTATTTCTTGCTTGTATAGTAAACTTATTTTTCTTCCCTTCAAAAAAGAAAAGTTTTGCTTGAGATTAGGACATCATATTTGAGCGTTGGAATCGGGTTTTTTGATTGGCTTCATAAGCTTTCAGGACCTTTGCGATCTTTCGTCTCTCATGCATATAGGACTATCTTGATCAAACTAAAAAAAAATGGTAGTTTTAAGTTAGATTTACTTATGTTTTTAAGAAATTTGAAAAGTTAGAGTGCATTGGCATATAGGTGTGCTTGGTGTTGTTCTTTTAGGAAAAGAGATTCTCACCCTTCCCATTTACTTTCGGAAAGAAGAATTTGGTTTGTAGAAGTATTTGCTTGTCTTTTATTTGATGTTCATGACTGTTCATTGGTATGATTTTTGGTCTTGAAAAAAAAATAAAAAACACTCCCTTCCCTCCCGTATGTAGGCATATTGAACAGTAAAGTGAATATTTGCACAAGCATACTGCATGGTTTTACTTTTCTGTCAGAACATCATGCATTCACCTAACCGTACAAGTTAAAATCAACGGTATTTGTAGGTTAACATTTACATAGTAACTTGAGTGATAGGTTAGAGACATGTTCGGGCATCGTAAAATGTAGGAGTTGTCGTTATTTGTCAGCATTACATTCCGGGACTCGCGCGGTTCTTCCACGTACCGTCGGTATATCGAATGGCCTTTCACGTACCCTTGAGGTATATAAAAAGGTACTTCATGTATCGATTGTATATCGGAAGGGCCCTTGTGTACGGTTATGCATTAGACAACACTACTACCGATTCGAGCTCCCACGTACCTTGAGTATATCGAGAGACCCCACTAGTGTTGTACAGGAATAAACACCTTATAACCGAAGGTATAGGGTTACCAACATACTCATAAAACTTGCAGGCAATCAAATTTAGAGTACAGAAAGGAAATAAGAAGATAAGATAAACTCACTCGATTCACGACGATTGATCTTAGCTTTGTCCTCTTTCGCTCTGTTTCTCCTCCAAAGCTTTCAGGGATGTTTCTCCTTCACCTGTAAAGAGAAAATCCTCCAAGTGCAAGCTTATACATGTATATAGAACAGGTTAGATAAACAAAATATAGAGTTCTTAATCATAAATATTCATCAAACCATGATACATGAAAGACATTTAAAACACATTTGGAAGAAGGATTCTCTTTATTAACAATAGTGAATGAGTTAAGATTACAACCCAACGCCTGAGACAAGGACTCCCCTGCAACCAAAGGATTCTGAGTTCCACTGCTCCAAAGACTTATGAATAGACACCACTAGCATAACTTTGCTCTCCAAGTATTATTCATTAATACCCTCCCCAAGGCCTTTATTTATACTTAGTGAAATAAAGCAATTTCAAGGGTTGAGGAGGTTGAGACAGTTAAGATGGTTATAGTTAAGGGCTTAACAAATCTCAAATAATCACGATTTATTATTTTTAATGTCAAAGGAAAGTCTACACAGGTATTGATACTGGAAACCCACGTATGACACGTGAGTTACTCTAAGGGAAACCCGTGTACAGATCTATACGCAGGTTGCAATTACAAATACTAGCGTACAACATGCAACATGCTGTAGGAAAAGTCGCGTATGTATGTGAGTTTCATATAGACAAAGATGCATACAGCAATTGACATATTCAAAGGTAAAAATGGCAAGCTAGATGGATAATAAATGTATTTCCTAACATGCCCATCTATAGTGTTTTATGCAACCTTCAATCCATTAATGTCCTTTTGTGTGCCAACATAGGAAATGTCGGCACTCGGACGGAGAAGTGCCATTTGGGTAGATAATAACTAGGGTACCTTATCTATCTGAGAAAATCCCTTTGGTTGTCTTGTTTGGAGCCATACATCGAAAACAGCATTCAGGGAGATTACTATGCATGTACCCTCGAGGTATATCGTGAGTGGCATCGGCTTGACAATCCTAGTGAGAGACCTGACTTTTGAACTCCTCCTGTCATTTTAAGTCTGCTTGTTTTGACCTATAGTTTGAGTAGGGAAGTCTTTTGGTGTGTTTTTTCTAGATTTTTAGACCCTAGGTTAGATAGGAACTGTAAACACTGGCTGAGTTAAGACAGTCCAAGAGAGTATGGGGCTTGCCACCCAATTTCACTTATGTTTCAAGAGGAAATCCAATGGAAGCTATCGACTGAGGAGCTGCTACCACCTCCCATGTGGGAGATCATGTGGTGGCAGAAAGTGGAGTATCATATTCTTCACACTGGCCTCCATTTACCCAACAACCTTCCCATGAGGATTCATCACTCCATCCTCCCGTGGAAGATCATGTTGATGATACCCGTCCGGATTTTGGTCCTAATGCTCCTTTTTGGGAGACACCTATTGGACAGGCCATTGCCTCATTTGGCACTCGTGCAAGTTCTCCTGAAAGTGAAGAAGAACATAGGCAATACCGCGCTACTATCCTCCGTGCACAGAAGGTAGAAAAGCAGATTGACAACATACTAGGCTCTTCACCAATTCGTTCCACATTCCTTCCTATGGGATATCATTCACTAGTCGATTCTATGAGACCCATTGAACTGATTATAGATCATCCATTAACAACCCACAACCCAGGTCAAATTTCCACCCCTCTCACCTCTTATGTTATGTCTAATCCAAATCCGCCCAGATCTTTTGCATCTGGGGCCCAACCTTCAATTCCTGTGTCTTCAATACCTTTGAATGCCGGGGCGAAACCCTCGGCATGACCTACGTTATTTGATCCCGGAGTTGTACCTAGTCAAGAGTAGACCTCTAACATAGAAACATCTACAGTTTTTGTCCCTCCCACCAACACTAATGTGGTAAATTCCCCATCTAGTTTAGGTCAGCCCTTGGGGACACAACCTGTGGCCATTCAGTCTTCTAGTGGTTATGGTTATCAAATACCTGTAGGTAATCATCCATCTAATCCTACTGGAATTCCATTCCCTAGAAATACTTTTACGCCATGGGGGAAACCCAACTGGTCTTACCTGCCAGCCATGGGAGGGATACCCATATATACTATGGGAGATGTGGGAGGACCACCTTATGGAGGTCCTCCCCCTAGGGGACCTAATGGTCTTGGAGGGCCTGTCGGTCCTCCTCTTGGTCCTGGCAGTCCTAGTTGTCCTGGGGGACCTGGTGGCTTTCCTCCTTATGGATCTAGAGGGTTTGGTGGCCCTCCACCTAGTGGTTTCAGTGGCTCTAGAGGCTTACCACCTCCTGGAGGTCCTAGAGGGTCTGGTGTTCTGCCTCCTAGTGGTCCTGGTGGTCCCGATGGTCCTGGTGGTCCCTACGGCTCTTGAGGTCCTCCTCCTGGAGGCCCTGGTGGTCCTAATGGTCCTAATTATGGAAATCAACCCCCCATGGGTATATTTCTCGATAGTTCTTCCTCACAGCAACCTATTTTTCAGTCAACCTATGGCCCTAATGGTAATTTCATGCCATATCAATATTACCAGTATGTGCAGCCCAATAGACAGTTACCTTTCCTTGCAACTTTGGACTTTCCTGATTTGTCCAAGTTGATTAATGATCCCATTTGACACAATCCCTCGTGGCCTCCCATCCCGGTAAAGTTACCATTGGACATTCCAAAATTTGATGGGAAGCAGGGTGAAGATCCACAGAACCATGTCATGCCTTTTCATTTTTGGTGTTCCTCGAACTCCCTCATGGATGATTCCATCCGGTTACAACTCTTTCAGTGAAATTTGACCGGTACGGTCGCGAAGTGGTATATTGAACTCCCACAACATTCATTTGTGGATTTTGGCTCGTTGGCAACCATATTTCTTATGCACTTTCAGCTCCCTATTCGTTATGAAATGAGCACTGATATTTTAACTTCTCTGCAACAGAACACCTCCACCCACATTTTTTATCATATTCATGAGTGGAGAAGGCAGAGAAGGCTTATTAAGGCCCCTATTCCAGATCAGTTGTTAGCTGATTGGTTCACTGAGTCCTTGTTGCCTCCTATTGCCCCAGATGTGGCCATGGGTGGTGTCGTTACCGAAAAGCAGGCTATTAGTCGGGCTCAGTACCTAGACTTGGTCTATTCCCAGTCTGGGACCCTTTATGACCTAATTCCTCAAGCTCCTCACCCGAGCACTGATATTTCCAAGCCATCAGCAGAAGTACCTATTGACAAGATTGTTGGTTCAATCCAGTCCCCATCCACAGCGAAACCTGCCAAGCAAACCCAACCTGATACTCCTTCGACTCCAAAGGTTTCCACCGAGGTCAATTCTATTCAAAGTACTCAAACCTAGGGTAATAAAAAGAAAGGTAAAATCGAAATAGAAAACTTGGAAACCAGTAGGAGGTCACACAATCAACCCATAATGAAAACAACACAGGGAAAAGGAAAGCTAAATACCCTTGTCTATTATGCGGTGGTGACTACTTCTCTAAGGAGTGTCCCCATCGTGATGAAATCTCCCAATTTTTCAAGTCTAACCCTGCACCTGTAGTACTTATGGATCCTTTCCCCTCTCAACAACAGTTGGTAGACTACATGTCGAACCAGGGTAACTCTAGTTCATCAGAGGAAATCTGTATGATGTCCTCAGATACCATCCATCTGCAAAATCGAAGTGAGAATTATGATAAACCCACGGATAAGCAAGAAGACCAATCTTCTTCAGGGAAAGCTCCCTCCACCGGTTCTCCAGAATCCTCGTCTACTATTCCCTTGTCTATCAAGAATCCTACTCTCAACATGATTTTAAGCCCACCAAAGAGTACTCTTCGGAAGGTTGTCTTTAATCCCAATGCCCGAGCTGCTCAATTCTATAATGTGGTTGAAGATATTGCTCAGGAACCTTGTGCGATGTCTACCCTAGAAGTACTCCAAAATTTCCCTACACAGCGCAAGAACTTGTTGACTGCATTAGGAGTTGTAGATCCAGATAACACTAACTTGATTCACTTCAATGTTGAGAACTATAAACCTAGATTACCGCATAAAATTGCTTTTTAAATCATTATGAAAGTAGTGGGAAAGAAAGTCTTTCGAATGGTACTAGATGAAGGAGCTTCAACCTCGGTGTAATCTCTAACTTGTTGGAAAGCTCTTGGCTCTCCCGAGCTTGTTACATCACCTACAACCCTTAAAGCCTTTGATGGACAAGGATTCCAACCCCATGCCCTCATATCAACCCTAGCCGTCAAGCTGGGGGGAAAATCCATTTCCATTCAAGTAGAAGTGGTAGATGCCCCTTTAGATTATAACCTCCTTTTAGGAAGGAATTGGTTCTATGCCATGAATGTCGTTGCTTCAAAAGTATTTCAAACAATCCAATTCCCGCATCTTGGGAGAATTGTTACTATTGACCAGCTTTATTTCTGTACGCCGGATGTTACTACCTCTATGGCTAATAACATCCCCATGTTAGGTTAGTCCCTTCCTCGTTATCAATCGATTGGGGTAGGTATGCTGAAGGATTCATCCCTTATGGGGATTTTTCCCTCCACTCCTCCTAGCACGGATACCGCGATAGTACATATGATCGCTTTATTTGATATTGATCCCCAGGGCACAAATGTTGTTGAGTCTACCTTGTTGAGCCCGCACGAAGCTATGTATGACACCATTCAAACTTTTTCCAATGATCACACTAATGACATTCATTTAGTGGCTTCGGATCCTTACCATTTACTGTACTATTTAGCTACCTTCTCTTCCAGTTCTAAACTATCTCTTTGTGACTTTTCCTTCCGACGAGTCCATTATAGAGATCATGAACATGGGCAAGCCCATTTGGGAGGATCACCATCATAGATCCATGTTCCTCCCCAATACCAGTTCAGGCAGCTATGATTTTTCATCCTTGTTTCCTACTGATATTGTCAACGTTTCGCAAAGTCCTATATTGTTGCAAGATACAGATTCTGAAGGAAACCTTTGAAAAACATTACTCAGAAGAACCCAATTGATTTATCTCCAGGACCAGCATTTTCAGATGCATCTATCTCACGATGATCATCGCTGCATTCATCACCACGCAAAATACTACCTCATCTTGCATGATACCTTGTATAGACACAGGATTGACTCCATTCTCTGGTGATGCCTCACTCATAAGGAGGCTGAACACATGTTAAATGATTGCCACTCTGGAGCATGTGGCGGTCATTTATCTGGAATGGCTACAGCCCAGAAAATTGTTCGCGCTGCCTATTTTTGGCCTTAAGTCTTCAAATACTGTCATGAGGCTGTTAAGAAATTCCCACCATGCCAACATTTTTATCCCGAAAAGCGCACCCATCTTGCTCCGCTTCACCCTGTCATTATCGTTGGCCCTTTTGCCAAATGAGGGATTGACTTCATGCATTATAAACCTACCTCAGCCGGGGGGCATGGTTACATCATCATAGCCATGGATTATTTTACAAAATGGGTTGAGACCATGCCTACATATGCAGAATATGGTAAGACTGCCACTCTCTTCTTGTTCAACCATATCATAGCTAGATTTGGAGTTCTGCAGTCCATCATCACTAATCACAGATCCCATTTCCGTAATCAAATGATGGAGGAATTGAGTGCCAAGCTAGGTTTTCACCATGAAAACTCTATGTCGTATTATCCACAAGCTAATGGTCAGGTAGAGGCCATTAACAAGGTTTTGAAAACTATGCTTCATCGGATGGCTGGAGATCATAAATCCAATTGGCATCTCATTCTTTTTTCCGCTCTTTGGGCTTATCAAACTTTCGTGAAAACAGCTACTGGTTTCATGTCATTCCATCTTGTCTATGGACTTGAAGCTGTCTTGCCTATCCAATGTCAAATTCCATCTTGACAACTCGCCATCGAACTTCTCCCAGACACTTCCCGAAAGGAAGCGAGATTTTTGTACTTTAATAACCTTGATGAGACTCGTAGAGATGCTGCCTTGGCTAATGAGGCACATAAGAAATGCGTCAAGGCGTAGTACGATAAATTCGTCCAGCCTCATGTTTTCAACAAGGGTGACCTAGTTTTGACTTATGACCAGAGATATGACAAGCTAGGAAAGGGTAAGTTCGAGTCTATGTGGTATGGACCTTTCGTTATTTCCAAGGTGTTAGAGAAAGGAGCCTATGAGTTGGTAGATTATGATGAAATCCCTTTAGGGCAACCTCACAATGGGTTGTACCTGAAAAGGTACTATGCCTAGGTCTTCTTGGATGGTATCTTGTATATATGTATATTGATTGACTTTCAATGTGTTTCAGTATTTTCAAGATGGTTTTGAGTTTTGGTGCCCGCATATGTTTATACCATGTTTTGGTCATGCAGATACCTTTCTACAGCTTCGCTAATGGTGCTTGCCGCCACACCTTGAATCTAGACTTGGCTGCTTGAGTTCTCTATTCCCCAGCAGAAGATTTGGTCAGTTCAGGAGCGGTTTGCTTAGGTCCCGCTACTAATAACATCGTCGAGTATGAAGCAGTCATTGGTCTTCTGACTGAAGCTACCTCCTTGGATGTCTGTGATCTAGTATTCTTGATGGACTCTCAGCTCGTGGTTTTTCATTTAAACCATATCTACACCATTAGGAACCCGGTGCTCCTCTACCTCTTCTGGAGGGTACGTTTGTTAGAAAGATCATTTGGAACCATTACATATAGGCATATCCCTAGGGAACATAATGTAGTTGCTGATTCATTGGCTAAT
>LPNX010886612.1:891945-974349 GCA_001517045.1 Pseudotsuga menziesii
GTACACAGGTTAACTATCAAGGCCTTGTATTCCAGATATCTACGGCGTCTAGGGGGAGTCATCAACCTCTGTGATCTATTTGTTTTGGATCTGAACCATTCACACCAACGGAACACCTTGTTGTCCTCAGGAGGTGAAATATTTCGATCAACAATGTCTTCTTGAAACAAGAAATATTCCACCATATATGTGGGTTGAAGCAGTAAATTATGCTTCGTGCATCTAGAACAGAGTGGATCACAAGTCAGTGATTTGGGTCACTCCATCCAAAGAACTGGTGGGACATCTGCCCAATGTATCACATATGAGTGTTTTTTGCTCCAAAGCATGGGCCAGAATCCCAACTGACAAGAGGAAATCCTTCCAAGATCAAAGTAGTGAATGCATACTATTGGGATATGGAGATTATGAAAAGGATTACAAATTGATGGAGATTGCAACCAAAAGGTGATTCATAGAGCACAATGTTCAATTTGATGAAGATTAGTTGCATGATCCACAACCAATTGAAGAACAAGAAGGTATAATTACTCAATCAATTCCATTTGCAGATGATGATGTCTTAACTAGTATTTCAAATTCATATTCCAAATATGAGGATCAATATGATCAATATATTGATCATATTGAGAATGAATCTCAACCAGATCTAGATCTAGATCCAACACCTGCTCCCAACCCAAGGCCTAAATGGGCCCAAAATCTCATTCAAGCTATTGGAAATAATGTTGGGGATCTAGATGACAGAAGAAGAATAAGATCTCAATATCAGGATGAAAACCTTGCACTCTGTCATACATATACACTTCTCCCATAGAGGTGCTTCATGATGATGGGTGGCAGATACATATTACTACGAGGCTTTCCATGATCCAAGATTGTAGGAAGCCATGGATGATGAGTTTGATTCGCTACAAGGCAACCATACTTGGAAGCTTGTCTCCTTCCCTCTTGGGAGAAATTTAGTTCAGTGCAAATGAATCTACAAGGCCAAGCTAGCAGCTGATGGATCCCCTACCAAGTACAAGGCTCGACTAGTTGCAAAGGGGTATTCACAAGTTCATGGAATGGACTATAATGAAACATTCTCTCCTGTTGCATGAATGGATTTCATAATACTGGTTTTATAAATTGCATCTTTGAAGAAGTGGGAGATACGTCACATGGATGTGAAGAGTGCCTTTCTACATGGTGACATGGAAGAAAATATCTACATGAGATAGCCTAAGGGATACACTAAATATTCATCCTTGGTTTACAAACTAAGAAAATGTCTCTATGGGATCAAGCAAGCCCCAAGGGCATGGTATGCCAAGATGGATTCCTTATTACTATCACAAAAGTTCAAAAGGTGCAAGTTTGACTTCATTTTCTACATGAAATAGAAGGGAGGTTGATTAATTATGATTGTTTTGTATCTGGATGACTTACTCATTACTAGTGGCTCAGCAACTAGAATGACAGGCATCAATTCCACTTTGAGCGAGGCATTCTCCATGACAGATGTAGGCCTGCTAAGGAATTTTATTGGCCTTGAGGTGAATCAAAGAGATTCAGGGATCATGATTACTCAATCGAGATACATAGGATATTTTCTCAAAATATTCCACATGACTGATTGTAAAGAAGCATCATTCCCCTTCTTATCTTGCATCAAGTTGGAAGAAGGTGGTTCCACACTATTAGCACTTAGAATTTACCCCTGGTTGTGAAAGGCTAATCCCAAGGTAACCACTAAATCAATCTTTAGGAGGAATATGGGTTTTTTACTTCCATAGAGGGATCTCTCAATAAATAAACTCACATGACAAATATAATTTGAAGAAAATTTAAGTCACAGTGGCTGAAACAAGTGGTCATTAGGCATGGAGTCAAATATGAAAAACAAGTAATAACAGTGCTTCACAATGGGATTCTAGGTAGGGTAGCTACTCTTTTACAGTCAAAAAAAAAAATCTTGTGATAAAGAATATTAAAGAAACAATCCATTAACATGGGAATCTCAAGATGAATCCAATGCTAACTTTAGTGGAAATAGTTTGTAAATGCTTGAAAGTAAAAGATCATATCATATGATTATGAATCCCAACCCAATATACACTCATTCAAGCATGAAAAGAAAATAGAATGGAAAGGTAAACAGGAAGAAAATTCACATGAGGAAATAAAATACAAACTATAAAATGAATAACACAAGAATCTCTGCAAAAAAATTGCTTGGCTCTGAAATTTTATTAATCTTAAAGCTCCCTTACAAAATTCAGATCTTGCTCACGAGTTACAATCCTCAATATATTGTAAAAAGTTACTTAAATACATCAAATTTAGCCTTCACCTGATAACTACTTCTATGCTAAAAATAGGAAAAATAACTGCCTTATTACATTTGTCATTTGCTTCCTAACAAACTAACTTCTCATAAATTTATTACATTTTTCAAAATAAACTAGTCTTCAAACCCTTCGAACTTCTTTACTGATGCATCCTCTACTTTGTTCTTCCACCTTTCTACTGTCTTCCACTGGTCCATAGAAGGCAGCTCTAGATTGGTCATTTCTTTAGCCAATACTCGTAATTATGTGTGATCCACATATGAAATTGTTTTCAATTGGGAACAAATTTCACTAAAGTGTTGATTAACTTAAATTCCACTGGTAATTTATCAATCATTATTTTCCCTAACTAATATTGGCTCATATATTCAAATTTCCTATGGTCCAATATGCATTTCACCAACAAATCCTGATATTCAACCTGAGACAAAATTCTACCATCTTCCTCCCAAAAGGAAGCTAAAACTTTTTGAAAAAGTGACACAATTAAACCTTTAAAAATCTTCACTTGATGTTTCATTATGTCAATCTTGGCCTGTACAATGTCTATGTGTTGATGTTTTCCTACTACCTTCCTAGCCCAGGTAATCACTGTGATTCTATCTTTTATCCCCGTGGTCCTTGAATATTCCTCTAATAAAGTATTAAGGAAATTGATTGTATTATTAGTTGTATCCACAGGATTCTTATTTAAGGCTTCTTTTACTACAGTGTATTTCTTCTTGACAACATTTATAACCGTCTCTTTGTCCAAAATGTAGTTCAAATATGGTATGAGCTTAAGAGCCTCAACAATGATCATATCCCAAATGAGGTGTCTTTCTCCCTGCATTGGAAATTGCCTAGACAATTGCTTCACGAATTTATCATTTTTATCCAGCAGTTCTTTATATTTATTTTCAAGTTCTTTTCTTTCCTCTTCCTTCTTTAGAACTGCATCAACTAGATTTTTATTGTGGCTTTTCAGACCAACAATTTCCAAGTCCTTCAAACTTACCTAGGACATATCCTGCACAATACATTTTGTACTTGTCTATGCAATAGGATGAATTACTTGTACCTCATATTCTTTACTTTTATCCTCTTTATCTTTTTACAAATCCAATTTTCTTTCATTTAAAATATTGATTTTTTCAGCCGAAAGAGTTTTCTCTTTGTCCCGTTCCTTCTGTTCATCAACAAGCTTCAACAATTTTTCTTTACTCTCACTCAGTTCATTAGATAGCAGCTTTTTTTATTTCTCCAATTCAGTAAATTCTGAAGCTTGAATTAATTGTGTAATAGGAATTTTCAATTTATTTTTCAACAGTTGAATTGTATTCTCCTTCTCTGCAAGGATTTTTTGTGTAACTTATCCCTTATTGGCTTCATTATCAATAGATAGCAAATTTCCTTGAAGTTTCTTGATCTGTTGTTGGTGTACCTTATTCTCTACCTTTTCTTGCCTTAGATGATTCTCCATTTTAGTCTATGTGGATTGAAATTTAGAAACTTTCAAAGCGACCTTCAACAAATCACTTTAAAATACCTCTCCAATGTTGCTTGTGTAAGTGGATCATGTGAGGGACTGGGATATCCTTTAGGTTTAGCCTCATTTATTCTATCTTGTTCTTGGTGGAAACTGCCAAGTTCAAATTATTCTTAGCATGGTCTTCAACAGTCACCAAAGATACCTCTTTGCTGGAAATTTTCCTCACATTTTCATACAATTTTAGAGATTCATCTAAGGATGTCTCACTATCATTCTTTTATTTAAAATATAATTCAGCTCTGTATCTAAACTTGTTAGTGAATGTCTTGAGAATCTCTAAAAATTCATATTGTTGCATTTCAAAAGCTATTCCCTTGATATTTACCTGCTTTTTCTTACTTTCAGTTTTGAAAACTTCAACTAATTCTCCCTCGGGTTCAACTTTCTTCCTTTTAGTTGTCTCTAAACTTCCTTCTTCTTTTGTTTCCATTGCATCTGAAAAGGTCCTTTTATATATCACCTTTGTAATACTTGCAATGGGAGTGACTACCTCTGTTGTTTTTACCATTGCCAAAGTATTTTCCTCTAAAACTTCTACATTTTCCATTGTTAATGGATAATCCAACCAATTTTCTTTCTCAACCAATATTCTATCTCCTAGTGCTCAAAAACTGTATTCTTATTTAGTTGTCTTCTTATTTAGATAACATGGTGTGGATCATAGTTCACTGCAAAATTTATTTTAAAATCCATATCCTTTAGCAAACTCTCCACTACAGAAAGTGCAGCTTTATTCCTTACAATAAAAGTTCCAATTACCCATGGAAATTTTATTTCTAACACTTTATTGAAGCTGATGAAATGTTCATTTTCTACTATCAATTTATGTCTTATTAGCTCTAAATAAAATAATCTAGGAGTGAGGAAGCTGGAAAAATATATGGCTTGTAAGTAAATCCATACACTCTAATAATGGTATCCTCTTCTAATAGGAACCAGACTCCTATTCTCTGATCTGGGGAAAATTGCAAAGTTTATTTCATCTGTGGCAAAACTCTGGGTAATTTATTTTGAAAGAAAACTTTGTAAACTTCTGCCATCAACAAATTCATATATTTGAAGAAGTTCCCACTGATTTATGTTGTAAGAACCATTTCTAGCAACTATAGATTTTTCTCATTGAAAGAATAAGAACATTCTGATCAGATAAGATTGAAATATGAAATTCCCAGTACTGTAGAAATTCACTAGCTGAGAGTGAATGCTTTCAGCTAGGAATTCACGAAATTTAAGGCATGGAGGTGGAAGAGACTGGACTCAGACTAACTCATACTAATTATAAACAACAAACTTATCAAAAACTTGAGAACATATATGTATGTGTCTAAACCTAAGAACTCACTCATCACTGAAACAATTAGATTTTTTTCTTCATTAAATAAGTTTACATCTAGGGGAAAAGGTTGTTTATTAAGGGATACATCTGACCTGAAACATTTTGAGAAGAAGGGATGTTTTTCTCAATGGTAGCATGTCTGAAGGATTGAATTAGGTATTATTCATTGAAATATTCATGGCTTTGGGAGAAAGTAGGAGGAACAGTAAGAGAGTCTTGGACAACAAGTGCATTAACAGGACATATAATCTTGGTTTTTGTTGAATCCATTATTACCCTCTTGGAAGAGGAATAATTTGATGCGCAATATTCAATGAAATATGGAAAGTTAAGGGTTTGGTCTGGACATAAAAAAAATACAAATGATACTGGAAGACGTTGTGCAAATAAATACCATGGTATTTGCAAGCATCCAACCTTGTTTTTAACTGGTGGATAGGGACAATGATAGAATCATATCAAATATCCCGCAATGTCTATCTTCTAATAATTCATCTATTTTCTGAAATTCCAGGGCTTGAACCTCTACTTCTCCTCCACTATCCATGTTTACATACTAGTAAGTGGGTAAAAACGCCACCTACCTGGAAAACTAACAGCTAGATAGGTATCTGTCTGAATTGTATTTTTCCACGTAGAATAATGCTTTCTTGTCCCAATGCATAAATGAAAAATAGTCCTCGAACACATGTCTTTTCCCTTTATAATATTCTTCATAGTGGTTTTTTGTATCAAAGGAAGCAGTTTTATTTTCCACGAGTATAATTATCTGTTAATATCCATGCACATATCATAGGAGGATCCTTCTTTGTCCATAGATTTATTCTTTCTTTCCTCTAAACTGTCAATCTTGATCACCCGTTAATCTCCTCCTTTCCTTATTTCGCTGCTTGACTTGTCTCCTATTCTCCTTGAATTGTTATCTAGCGGACCTCCTAATCACCATATATCTACCAGATCTTCACTTCCCACCGTAGATCTTATCTCCTACATAATCCTCATCTTTAATATCCACTGTTCATATGAAGTGTAAAACATTGTGCAACTTCTATCAGTGGATCACCTCACAACCGTTGATCTCGACCTCCTATAATCCTGATCGTTGACCAAGGATGCCCTTTAACAATTTCGTTGAACTCCAAATACTCATCTGGCGTGCATGTTCTCGGGCCCCATCTCTATCGCCAATATTACCGGTCATCAATCTACACCATCAATTAATGTTAAGTTTTAAACATTCCACTCACTCTCGATCTAACTTTTTCCACTCATCTTCCCACAATGGATTCCTGCTACACTGTAGATATTTTTATCTTCAAATATTCATCGTATATTTAGGTGGGCCATTATACCTTTCTGCTAATAAATAAAATTTCTTCTTGTGTGCAACTTTCATCACCATATCCATCACCCACCCTAGATATTCCTGCCTAAAGATATGGACCACTGAAATTTTTAGGATATACCATAAGCATGATTTCTCCATTTTTTATCCCTTTATTAATTTTAACCCGTGGTTTTATGAGAACATCGATGCCTTGGTCTCTAATTCAGCATTTCTTAAGGCCATTTTAGTCATGCTATAAAAAATACTTCTTTTCATACCTGTATTTATCCTCAAGCCTTATTACTCAATTGCTAACCAAAACAATGCTAACAACTGGCTCCAACTGTGGATTCTATCCTCCCTGTGAGCTAGAAAAGAGCCCGCAGACCAGTGCCAATTTATTCTCTCTACAAAACCTGTTAAAAAACTTAACAACTTGAATCTCTTTCTATTTTTTTTTTAGATAAAATAAAAGAAAATTAAAAATCTTAAAGATCTCAAGGCCTTATCTATGGGCTTCAAATCCTTCAGTTTGCCATCTGCACTGACTCTTCAATTAAATAAATATATACAACTACTATAGAAAATTACCTTCCACCTCATGAAAAGTAATGTTTCAAAAATATTCCATTTACAGGGCCTCCCTTAAGTTGAACCCCATTTTGATATTGTGGAATGAAAGAATTGTCTCCTCTAAAAGCGGCAATGATGTATGGCCCTTTCCACAAATGATCAAATTTTCCATGTTTATCTTCCTTTCTTGCATCCCATTTTAAAACTATATCATCAACCTAAAACTGTTATTACTTTATCCTCCTATCAAAATTATTCTTAATTTTTATTTGATGTACCTACACCTTATTATAAGCTTTTTCCCTTACCTCATTCAATTCAATGATATGATTTATCCTCCTCTGCATGTGATTAGCTCTTCCTCATGTTCCTGTAGTAGCTTCATCATAGTCAAACCTAAAGACACTGGAAATACCACCTCTTCCCCATATACCAATTGAAAGGGTAGGATCCAAATAGCTCTTTTAGTGATTGTTCTATCTTCCCATAAAGAATCTTCATTTTGGTGTGCCAAGCTCTCTTGTTCTCTTCCAATAAAATTGGTTATCCTTACTAAAATTTTATTAGAATATTTTGCAATCCCATTCCCTTTAGGATAATATGCAGTAGAATGATTCAAACTAATATTATATTTATGACAAAAACTGATCATTTTTTTAGACTTGAAAATCAGTGCATTATCAGTCACGATTCTTCTGGGGAATCCAAACCTTGATAGAATATTATTCTCCAAAAAATCCATAATAATGACATTAGTAGCCCTCCTAGTAGGTATATCTTCAATCCACCTGGTGAAGTAATCAGTTGCATTTAGGATTGATCTATGTTGTCCAGAAGATTTTTGGTTAATCTCTCCAATGAAATCTAACCCCCATTGTTGAAAGAGTGCTTCTAATGAAATAGGATTAAGTGGAAATGGCACTAAATTTCTCTTCCCATCAAATATTTGACATTGATGACAGGTTGTGATCTCTTTGTAAACATTAGAAAAGATGGTAGGCCAATAGAAACCAACCCTTAAAATTTTATTAATAGTGACTTTCCAAGAATGATGCCCTCAACATACTCCCTAGTGAAACTCCTTCATAGTCTATTGGGCTTCATTCTCCAACAAAAAATTTAACAAAATACCCCCTAAATATTTCCAATATAAATATTGGTTCATAATGCAAGATTTTTTTTCCTTTAGCTTCACTGATCTAGATCTAGTTTTACTTAATACTAGAGGTACTTGTAAATTCTACAAAACATATACAATGTCACTATACCAAGGAGATAATGTGAAATATGTGATCACCCACAATCCTTAATCCAATTGATTTGAATGATTAGAGAAGAAATTCAATTGCAAAGATTCATAGTTTGCATCGGTCATTAACTTTGATATTCCCTGTCCTTTTACCAACTTTGTAGGCCTAGTCTCCAAATCATATTCCAGGAAGACTGCTATCCATTTTTGTCTTTTACCTTCTGGATCTGGTTGGGTAAGAATATTTTTCACCAAATTGTTGGGTACATAAGCAATGATATGAGAATGTAAAATATGTTGGGCACCCTATATGCAAGTTAATTAAATCCAACATACAGAGTGTTCAATATAAATTTTCAACCCGGGGAAGTCTCTTATTTCAAGGATAATGCACATTGTATATGCTTTAAACACTAAGTAGCTGATGTTGTAAATGAATGACCCAAATTTCCCATTCAGGCGAAATCATCCCATAATCTACTTAATCTAGCTTGCCTTCTTAAGAATGTAATCACAAATACCTTCTTACAATCCTTAATCTAGAATTAAAAGATCCAGGAAATAAACATCTAGATTACTTTTGCAGAAAGTGAAATCCTCAATTACCAAACCATATAAAGATCCATCTCAACTATCTTAATTCGACTTAATCTAGGAATTCAAAGTACATGAATTAAGTTCTACAATTATAAATGTGAAGGAATAAACTGCAAGGATCTAAAGAAAACAACAATTGAAAGAACTAGGGATGAACAAGGCTGTCATAGTTATCACACAGTTCCATAAGGGAAAGTTAACCTACACAGTCGACTGTCACATCAAACCACTACAGTTTACAGGGGATGCAATTACTGATCATTCAAATAAACACACGGAAAATTGATGACCGTTGCAGCTTACTGTAAATAAATGGATTTATCACAAAATCCAAACCACACAACAGAATAAATAAAATACCTAATTAACTTAGCAATCCCTATGGGAAGGCGGGTCCATCCTTCACATAGAGATGATGGAAGTAGCACACATTAGAATGTCGATATCTGAAGAATCAAACTCTGTGTATTAAAATGGTAGATAAACACACAACCTCAGTCACAACTTATACAATAAATTTGATTAATTTTTCAACACCTGGCTCGGAATAGTTCCTGGTATTTATACAATTACAATCATAACATCTTCCCACTATTATCGGGCAACCATGAAGATCTCTAATATTCAGGATGCCCCAATTACGATAAGCTGTTATAGTCGTGGCAAGATGGAAGCAAAAAATATGGGAAGGCTGTTACTCGAGCAAGAAATGACGATCATGATCAATCGAGAAGATACTCCATGGATTGCAGCTATTCTTGAGCAGCGGCGCACTGTTTCCTCTGAATCTGTTGCAGCCTGTTGCAACTGCCTTTGTACAACTTGCATGGAATAGTATCCTTTGACTGCATTCTTTGGGAAAAAATGGAATGGATGGCAATCATCTCAGCAATGAATGTTCATCCCTCTCTTGGCATGTTCAGCTTGCTACACCTGTATCCTTTCCATCTCGAATTATATTTATAAAACCACCATATGTTTGCATAATTCAAGATGTAAAGCCCTGATTAAAACAATCCTAAGCATTAATAAAATAAGACAATGATTAACCATACTTGTATGAATTGAGGGACCGAGTGAAGGAAAAACATCTATTTAGTGTACATAATAGAGTAGGATGAGGCAAAAAGAGGTAGGTAAAGGTGATCAAAATGGGGTCATTTCTGGGCCCAACATCTCCCCCCAATTGTCCTGTTGCATGTCCCCATGCAACAACCTCCATTAGTTCGAATCTGAATCTAGAATTGTACTTCGTTCATGGAGAGAAGAAAATTTATATGGGAATTCAGGCGTTCCCTATTTTTCCAAGAATCCCTTATGGACAACCCAATATCTCCAACACATCTGTTGTTCTTCCTTTGTTAATGAGAAGTCTTCCCTATATGGTTTTGCTGGCCACCAGATGAGAGGAAATTTGAGTTTGATTCCCAGAAAATTAACTCCACATTCCTTCATGCATCCAACATATCCCTCAACCCTGGAAAGTGCATGTTTAAAATTCCTGTAATAGTAGGGATCTCTATTTCCCAGGGTTGAAGAGGAAGCCTGCCATCTATGCTGGATACCTTCCAAAGCCAATTGTTGATGCTTGGAAATCTGGATGACACAAGTAGAGATAACCTTTTCTTGAAGTTCCATTATCCGCTGAGTTTGGATGGGACACGCGAGTACATTCTTCTAACGAGAAAGGAGAAGACGATGGTTTTGAGGTTTGCTTCGAATCCAAAGGTTAGAGTGGGACTCATTGTGAGAGAAAGTTTGGAAGGATCTTTCCCACTGAACATGATTGCTAACAAAGGAGGCAAAATCCCTCACCTAAACATCACCTGAGAAAGGGATAGGATTCAAATGGTGATCCAAGGGACAAGCCAACTCATGAAAATAAAGCTCACAAAGCAAGTTCTACTCCTCAAAGTCACTTTCCAGAAATGTTTCCAGGAATTTAGCTGAGGTCGCTATTTCATACGGTCTCCCTTCTTTTACAGCCCTCAATTTAAACCAAATGAACTGCTCAAATAAAAACATAAGGTAAGAGGAGGATGGTACTCTAGTACCCAACAATTCCTGAGAAAGAGTATACAGCTGATCTTTTTCCACCTGCATGGATTTGAACTTTTTCAGCTTCTTTAGCTCCTTCTATAAATCTTCCCCATGAATTTTTTGGGAGATTATTTATTCTACCCATCTTTCCTTCAATTCCCTGATGGTCTTCCTATGTTCAGCAAGAGAAACCATCCCTTCTTGACACCTCTCCACACTTCCTCACTTCTATTCTTAGGATTGAGAGTTCTTTTGTCAACCTTAGGATTTCTTCATCTTCAGCATGTTCTTCATTATCAGAATCCAAATTGACAAAATTTTGAGGAAGTTGAGTCCATAACTTATCATCTGATGTTCCAATTTGAACATCCTATACTGCCTGCATTGATACTTCTGAAATCACTTCTGGGGGTGTTGGTTCTTGTGTAATAGCATCCCTTCCTTGAATTTCTCCTACAGCAACATCAACCATACGTGCCTCTGAAACAAATTTTGGGTATGTTGGTTCTTGTGTAACAGCATCCTCTCCTCGGATTTATCCTATAGAAACCTCAGCAACTAATTGTGAAGGTGTTGATTCTTGTGTGACAACCTCTTCCTGAATTTTGATTTCCCCATCTACCTGATTGTCAACTGCAGCTTTGACAGGGGTATGCAAGGCCATTGGCTCTTGTGTAACAGAGTCCTGCCCCTCTATTTCTTAATGTTGTTGGGGTTGTAGAGTTGCTTCCATGTCTTATGCAATATGGAGCTATTCTTCGAGGATTTCAGTGTCCCCTGATGATTGTGATTGCATTTGTTCATCCTCTCCTAAATCCAAATTAGGAATTATATCCATTTCAAGATTGATTTCTTCTTGCTGCCTGAGAATCTCCACATAAATTTCTAGGGATGTTGGTTCTTATGTGACAACATCCTAGTTAACTTCCTCATTTTCCTACTATTGGGGTTCCATTTCTTTTAATTATGTGTCCTAAGATGGTTTAGGAGTCATAGTGCAGACTTCTTCATTAAATTCAAGAATATTTTCAACCTTTGGTTCATCTACCCCAATTTGGGTGGCAACTTCAACGAGAATATTCAGGGATGTTGGTTCTTGTGTATCAGCACCCTGTTCAACTTCATCATCATCCTGCTGCTGGGGTTCCATTTCTATTAGTTCTGTGCCCTGGGATGGTTTAGGAGTCACGGAATAGACTTCTTCACTAAACTTAGGAATAATTTCAGCCTCTAGTTCATCTGTCCCAATTTGGGTGTCAACTTCAACAGGAATATTCGGAGATGCTAGTTCTTCTGTATCAGCACTCTGTTTATCTACTACTTCCCTTTGTTGAAGTTGCTCTTGGGGAGCTTCACCATCATTCCAATCAGATTGTACTTCTTCTGTTGGTTATGACTGTAATGGTTAATTTTTCCCCCTTTCTGTACCAAGGATCATTTCTGATACACCCACTTCTATCCTCAGTGCTTCTTGTCCATGTTCTTCCACAGCTGCTGGTACGGGTTGTTGTGTCACAAAGGCATGAACTATGACTTTGTATCCTGACTGGTTAAATATTTATCCACACATAGGGAATACCACTCTTTCTTCCTCCTCGCCATTCTCAGCAGGAGGTCATCCTTCTAATCGGTCTGCAGCTTCAACCAGTGTGTGTAGCTTCCTTTCTACCTGCTTCCTGCATGCCTCCTTCCAATTTTCTAGTTATTTCTGAAGTGATTGTACTTCTTCTTTTAATGGACCACTTTTGTACAAGAATTCCCTCAAATTGAATTTCTTCTGCAGCCGGTTCCTATGGGGCATCATTTGCTTTGGGTCTCAGAATGGGGAATTCAATCTATGCTTCTAGGGTTGCTCATCTTTCCTGTGATGCTTCAGCTGCTGTAACTGACCTGGTTCTTTTTCTTCTTATCGGTCGTGATGCCTGTATCTCTTCTTTTGATCTCCTTCTTTTCCTTCATGGTGCTAGAATATCCATATTTGTAGCTGATGTGGAAGGGATATCTTCTATCTCAGTGTTTTCCCGGCCCGTTCTTCTTCAATCAGATTTCCCCCCCATTCAGGGGAAGATTCAATGGTCAACACCTCTATGTTTCCTTCTATTATCATGGCTCTAAAATCCTCTACTTCAGCTATCGCAACATCTAATGCTACTCTAGCTTCAACCTATGCTGTCAGAGCTTCCATATTATGTAATCTCTCCACAGGGTTTTCTCATGCATTTTCCTCCAATTCTTCTACTTGGTCATCTGACTGATCATCCGATCTAGTCTCATCTCCCCCCCCAACTAAATTGGAGGAACTTTGATCCTCCTGTTGCTCCTCATCTCCCCCCAACTATACATTTGCATGCTCCTCTTGGTTTTGAAAAGCCCCCAAGAGTACAGGTGCTTCTACTTCTTCCTCTATTGGAACGCCAGGAAAAAGGGTAGGTTCCTGGTTTATATGAATTTGACCTGTGAATTGCTCCCAGGTTTGGTTCCTTTGAGCTAAGGCCCATAAAATTATTAATTTGATTAGGCCATGGTGGGTAAGGGAGGATTTTAGATGCTTGGTTGTTCTAACAAACCCCGCCATATGGTGTAGGTCATTAAATAGATAAAATGGAATGTTTAGTAAGGCCCTATGGCAGAGATGAGATAATAAAGGAAGTTCAGAATAATAAATAGTTTGATACCGACCTTCACGAGTGATATACTTCTTGAGGAAAACTGCTACTTGATCCCATGGTCAAGGCAATGACTATAACATTATCCCTCTCCTTGACTGACAAATTTGCTCCCCCTCTATCAGAAAATCCTGTACTGCAACAGCATTGGGGGTTCTTCGACCAACCCAGGCTCTTCCCACCTAAGGAAGGACGGTGACTTCAGCCACTATTGCTTCAGAGACTTCTATACCTAACCCTTGAACCTCTGAGTGAGTTTCTATAAGATTTAAGGAAAATTGTAGAGTTGTCTCTCGATGGAACCCATTCAAGCGTTGGAAGAATTCAGTCCATCCTGCAGCTTCAAAAATAGTGAAAACTTCAACATTTCTTCTCATTTCTCGCGTATTTGGAGGTTCATGCCAAGCTGCGATACCCATGTTTGTTTGAATTCAGAATTCTTTATCAATCCGACATATTATAGGTCCCGACAATGGAGGTTAAAGCACAGAGTATGCGTGAACAGCTGAGAGTGGAGTTGGGTAAATTCAGAAATTTTAAGAGCATGGAAATGTTTTGAATTTTATCCCAAATTAGGAAAGTTGGCGGTTGTCAGATACACTTAAATGGCCATTAATTCATATGAGTGGACAGTTAACGGTATGCAAGTGTAATAATGGGCACCAAAAGGAAGGTATGATTAATGTTTTCAAATCTAGTTAACGCTTAATCAAGTAAATAATCATAACCATACCTTCGAAAATATCTGATGAAGGGTGACCTTTGAGAATAGTAAAGCATGTGAAGTGCAGCCATTTAAATTTGATCATTATTGTAGGTGTGTTGTAATTACCTTTTCTCTCGGCAGACCAAAACCTTCTTGTCAATCTTGTCAGAAACATAATGAATGTTGTGAAGTAAATCGGAATCACCAGCATCAGGAATTGGGGCCAGATTTGGAGGAATCACGAACCAAGGTTGCAAAGAGTTCTACCAATAATGGAGGAGTCACAGCCGCGGACCATAGAGAAATCAAGCATTTTGGCGAAGTCGCAGCCGTGAATCATAGAAAAATCAGCCATTTTTGGCGAAGTCGCAGCTGCCGAAAAAGGTAAAAATCGTAAAAATGGAAGAGGTAAAAGTGGGAAAGATTGAAACATTGTCGCAGCTGCCAGAAAAGGTAAAAATGGACAAAAGTGAAACAGTTTTGTAGCTGCCGAAAAAGGTAAAAGGCATTAAGTTATGGTGTTGCAGCTGCACGAAATGGGGTAAAGGGTGGTATTTTACGGTGTTGCAGCTGCAGAAAAAAAGGAAAATAGGCAACGTTTTACAGTGTTGCAGCTGTACAAAACTGGGTAAAGGGCGGTATTTTACGGTGTTGCAGCTATAGAAAAAAAAATAGGAAACGTTTTACGGCGTTGCAGCTGCATGGAATGGGGTAAAGGGAGGTATTTTACGGTGTTGCAGCTGCAGAAAAATAGAAAAATAGGCAAAGTATTACGGTGTTGCAGCTGCAACAAACTTGTTCAAGTATTTTTCTTCTGGTGTAGGAAGTTACAAAAGGACGACCCTGGTATTTAGGCCCAATCATGACCATTTCTCCTTAGGCACATCCCTGCACATATTATTTAAAAAAAAAATGGATCAAGTGCAAAGGAAAAAGATAAAAATAATAGTAAAAATATCAATTTATTTATGTACAAAAACTTATTTAAGATTTACAGTGATTATCTAAACATTGACAGGGGCAGAGAAAGATTCCTGCCCTTGTTTTAACAGGTATTCCGGATCAGCTGCAATCTGTGAAGTGAATACATCTTTTGAAATGGGATTATGGTATAGTCGCAACCTGTGACCATTAGCAAATAATGGTGCATGATTATCATCAATGGTTACCAAGCGGACTGTACCATTAACAAATACTCTGTCTACCAAGTATGGGCCCAACCATATTGTGCGTAACTTACCCTTAAAGTCCCTTTTGAATCTTGAATCGTATAATAATGCCCAGTATCCTTCATAGAATACTTTCTTTTTTATGAATCGGTCGTGCCAATTGGATCTCCGTTGCTGGATTAATACTGTTTGATCCACAGCAGCTAAATGTTTCTCATTAAGTTCATTCAATTGATTCAATCGTCTCTTTTGGGATTTAGTCACATCTAAGTTTACCTCCGTAGCTGTCTTCAAAGTCTTGATTTCAAATTCAATGGGGAAGACCACACTTTTCCCATACACCAAGTCATAAGGAGAGAAACCTGTAGTATTGCGCCAAGTAGTACAATATGCCCACAATGCTTCTAGAAGTATATCATCCCAGTCTCTACAATGGCTCCTGACCATTTTGGTAAGGATGGCTTCAATAAATTTGTTAGTGCTTTCCACCTCGCCATTGGCCCAGGGATGGTATGGTGAAGCTATCCGGTGCTAAATATGGTACTTCTGTAGCATAGCTTCAAATTGATGCAACAAAAATTGAGGTCCTCCATCTGTAATGACTTCCTTGGGTACTCTAAAATGGGTAAATATTTCACCATACATGAAATTGATCACAACCTGGTCATTGGCTTTCACCAAAGCCACGGCTTCTACCCATTTCGTCATGTAGTCGGTACAAACCAAGATGTATGCTTTCTACCTGGAATGAGGGCTTATAGGACCAACAAAATCTAAGGCCCATTTGTCAAAAGGTTCAACCACCAATTGTGGTTGAAGAGGCATTTGATCCAATCTATTAGGTTGGCCCATCCTCTGGCAGTTGTCACAAGACTAGACATATATTTTTGCATCCCTGAAAAGGGTCCACCAATAGTATCCCTTTCTTAGTGCTTTGTGTCCTGTCCTCCTATCTACAAAATGTCCCCCACAAGGATCTTCATGGTAGGCCTTCAGAATATGGAATATTTCATCTTCTCTTACACATCTTCTGATCTCAAAATTAGGGCCTATGTAGAAGAGATGATCATCTATCCAACAATACCTGGCACTTTGTTGAATGATTTTCCTCTTTTCTCTTTTTGACAAATGTGTTGGAAGCTTCCCTATATATAAGTAGTTAGCAACATCTGCATACCAAGGGGAGTGAGCTAAAACTGCAAATAAGTGTTCATCTGGAAAAGAGTCCTCAACAGGCAGATTATCATCACTGTTAGTAAAACGAGATAAGAAATCAGCGACAACATTTTCTTTTCCATGTATGTCTATAACGGTAATATCAAATTCATGTAATAATAACAGCCATCCAGTTACCCGAGCATTTGTAACAGGTTTATTCATTAGATACTTGATGGCCAAGTGGTCAGTGTGCACAAAGGTAGGATATCCAGTGATATAATGTCGGAATTTGTTAATGGAGTAAACAATGGCTAAAAACTCCTTCTCAGTAATAGTATAATTAAGTTCAGCAGGGGATAAGTTTTTGCTAATATAATAAACTGCATAAGGTGCTTGACAATCCTGCTATCCTAAAACTACTTCAATGGCGGTATCAGAGGCATCTGAAGAAATGTGAAAAGGTTGGGCCCAATTGGGCCCTCTTAGGATGGGAGCTGTGGAAAGCTTCTCCTTAAGTTTGAAAAACACTGTCTGGCATGCATCATTCCAAGTAAATTGCACATCCTTCATTAACAATGAAAACAAAGGAGAGGCAAGTTTGGAAAAGTTTTCTATAAATCTTCTTGTAATATCCAGCATTCCCTAAGAAACTTCACACTTCTTTCTAAGTTCTAGGAGTAGGTATATTTTGTATTACCTTGATTTTAGAGGGGTCTACCTGGATTCCATCAACAAAGATAAAATGCCCCAACACTACCCCTTCACTCATCATCATATGGCACTTTTTAGCGCTCAAAGATAGTTGGGTCTGCTCGTAGCGTGTTAAAACCTTTTCCAAGTTTTTCAATGCTTCTTCAAAGTATTTTCCATAAGGAGTGAAATCATCCATGAAAATTTCCATACTATCATTAAACAATTCTAGAAAGATGCCAATCACAGCTTTTTGAAATGTGGCTAGTGCATTGCATAAGCCAAAGGAAAGTACTATGTATGCAAAAGTTCCTCAGGGATAGGTGAAGGCAGTTTTATCCTGGTCTTCAGGAGCAATCAGGATTTGATTGTACCCACTAAACCCATCTAGAAAGGAGAAAAAATTCTTCCCGGATAAGGTGTCAAGTACCTGATCGATGAAAGGAAGGGGAAAGTGATGTTTCTATGTTGCCTTATTTAGCTCTCTATATTCCACATAAACTCTCCATTTACCATTCTTCTTGGGTACTATCACGAGTGGAGACACCCACTCACTGTCTGAAATGGGATATATATGTTAACCCAAAAAATCCCTCACTCAGCTCTACATGTCCTACACCACCCAAGGACACCCATGATCGACCCTCGTAACACCCCATTAGACCACCACACCCTAAAAAAGGAGCCTAAATAACTCTCCTATGGGCTAAAGCCTCCAAAAAGGGGCTAAAACCCCTTAAAGGAGCCTAAAACGCTAAAAGGAGCTAAAGTTAGGTTGAAAGGGGCTAAATCCCTGACTAAGGGCTTAAAACCCTAAAAGTCCCGAAGAAATCTATAAAAGGAGTGGTGGGGGTCACTCTCAAAACACTTCTCCCTTGCATACTGTTATGCTTCCCGTGGATGCCTTGAGACCTCTTTGCCTCTCAAGCCACCAACATCCCCCTCTCTTCCACTCACATTCCCCATTGATCCATAGCTCCTCTTCCATTGCTGAGTGAGATAGAGAGGTGCTTCCTTCCAACCAGGGCATGGTGGCCCATTTCACCAAAGGAGAGGTACAATCTTGTTTTGTTTATGCATTTTTATTTGATAGCTTAGTTGTTTTCTGACCATTATTTGTTTGCAGGTTTGATCTTGAACATGTTTTGTATGTTTATTTTTTCTTAATAGTTGTTTGCAGGTAGCCAAGGTGAAGCCCTAACCTTGTTTGCAGAGGGGCTCACGGCCATTTTTCTCTCTTGCTCTTTGCTTTCTGTCCATTCCATTTTCTGTCTATATTTTCCACACGTAGGAACCTACCCTTCTATCCTATAGACAGAAGGGCACCATTCCTGCCCCTGTAGTAAGGAGAAATACCTACTACAGATCTGGCGACCATACCAAGTTGATCCCATATGATCCCTGGTTCATTTTTTTTAAATTTCAAGTTTTTTTCAGTTTATGCTCTAGTTTTAGAATTTTTTTTTGTCAAATATAGCTTAGATCTAGTTTATTTCCAGTTTTTAATGTTGCCAAAGCCTCTGCAAGGAAAATCCAAGTCAGTTTGGCCACAGTACAGGTTACTGTTGGCCGGATCTGACTCAGGATCAAAAAAACCCCAAATCTAGGGAAGGTTGCACTTATTAGGCCTGAACAGGGGATGAGGTCGCTCTTTTAGGCCTCACAGGCATGACTAGCTTTCCATTTTCCCCTTGAAAGGTGCAACTTCACTTAGACAGGAAGAGCACTTATGTCTGTGAAATCTGTGCGACCCCCTCGCCTGTTTCTGGAAAAATTTCGCGACCCCCTCGCCAAAATTGACCCGAAACATGCGGTCTATCAATCAATACTTAATTTTTAGTTTAATAAGGACTATCAGTGTGGATCAGGTGGCTCTATATAGCATAGTAGTTCAATTTCTGTTTCTGTTTCAGTTTACTGTAATTGCATCAACAAACAAAGTGTAAATTCAAAAGAAAATTTAATGGCTTAATTAATGAATGTAGCTTAACTAAAATTGATCTAAAATTAACAGTATTGCTTACCCTTCCTCCTCTACCTAGTCATCACCCTTCAAGGTATTCTGGGATACGACGAAGGGCACAGCTCATATAGTCCTAGGCCCTTCACTGAATATTGTTCTAAACCATTAAAAACGGATGACCTGGAAGGTAGAGGGGGTAGAGAAGGAGGGCTTCTCATGGCGCTAAGCGTCCTCCCTATTGACCAACCTTGCATCTGGGAGGTGACCTGTGGATCTACGGATGGGCCTAGTCCCATTGTGTTGATAATCCAGCACCTTCTCTTGGTCTAAGAGGAATATAGGTGTAAGGTAGTCACCTAGTTAGGTTGTCACATTCAGGGTTAAAAATGTATCTGTTTACAAATTTCTGATTATTCACTACTTGCACAACAATGATATGAACTCTGCCACAATATGATGAATTCATAAACCATTTGCAGCCACCTGATACTAGAAAGACAGAAAAACAAATACACCATACCAAGTAATCAACCCAACTCAGTTCATGACGCTGAGAGAGCCTTAAAATTTATCGATTTACACTAAGTTCAAACAAATCTACAGTATTTGAGGACATAAGTCCCTGACTGCTTCAACCATGGGAAGTACTTGGGCTCATCCTAGAAACTCATTGTGAGGAGTACCACAGGAACCCCAAAGTAGCTGGCCACTGAGAGGAATTTCCAAGTGAAACGGGCAACGACCCCCACTGATTGAGTAGAAATGCCCATGAGGAAAAAGCCAAGCATTGTCTTCTAGCAGTCTTAGTGGCCGAGTGACCACCTGCAGCCAATAGGAAGCCATTGAAACTGGGGTCTAAACATCATTCCCATCAATTTGATAAACATCTAACACAATTAATCACCCATGCTCTTCCTCACCCTAAGAGGTGAACCAACACCATTCGGGACATTAAATCGACACCGTTCTCGGCGATCTCCCACACCATCAGAAGGCTACATAGCCTCTGATTCAGATTCTGACCCATACCATACTACACTAGACTTCCATACTACACCGTCAAGTCCACACCACAACCTATCACCAACAACCCTGCAGGTGCCCCAAGCACAGTCATGCAAACTGTCATCAGTCAGCTGCCACCACCCATAGTGACCAGCCAAGCTGGCCCTTCCACACACACTACCCCTCTTGCCACATAGGGGGTCATTGGCCCTTCCACACACACTGCCCCTCTTGACACATAGGGGAGCATTGGACCATCCACTTACATTACCCCTATTGTCATACATGGGGGTAATGTCCCCTCCACCCACACTGTCCCTCCCACCACAAGTGGGGGCATTGGCCCATATACAATGGTACAACCAATACCCCCAATTATGCAGGTACATTATGCACCTGCAAATCCCACCACCATCCCTTCCCCATCTCACATCAACCTGGGGTCAAATATGCCTTTCATGGCTCATATTAACCTACCTGATTTGGCTCGATTAATGAATGACCCCATCCACCATCAAGATTTTTGGCCTCCCATGCCAACCAAGCTTCCATTAGACATTCCCAAGTTTGAAGGCAAGGCAGGGGAATGTCCCAAAAACCACATTATGACAGTCCAGCTATGGTGCTCATCCAACAGCATCGTAGACGATTCCATCAAACTGAGGCTATTCCAATGCACCCTTACAGGTGTTGTGGCCAAATGGTACATTGAGATACCGTAGGCCAAGTACCCAGATTTCAACTCCTTATCCAGTATTTCCAACTCCATGTCAGATATGACGAACGGGTGTAGATCCTGGTATCCTTTTGCCAAAGCACTGCGACACATATAACCGAACACATCCATGAGTGGCGGTGACATCGCATCTTATGTAAAATCAAACTTGACGACAGGATCTTCTTGGATTGGTTCCTCAAGACCTTGCTCCCGCCCATAGCAAAGGACATCGCATCTGAACATCCCCAATCCGAAGAGGAGGCCATACTGAAATCCCAACATTTTGACCTTATCAACACCCAGCCTGGATATCTATACACCATCATTCCAGATGCCCCCCATCTAAACACCTCCTACCGGGATGCACCAGGGGCATCCCATGCTACAGATGGCATCATAGGCTCGGTCTCCCAACAACCATAGCACCATCTAACACCACATGCCGTTACACCACAACCAAGCAACACTGTTATTGTTGCTTACCAAAACCAAACTCTGGACTATGCCAGAATGATGTCCCAGTCCAGAGCAACAACTTCCTATGTACAACCTGCGCCACCGCAGTAGGCTCAGGCCATGGCATGGCCAAAACAGCAGTACGTGGGGAAAATGCTCACATTTTTAGCACCGCAGCCCACCCAAATTTATTATACACCACCAGTGCAGGTGGTTCAAGCCCCCACCCCTACTCCACCCACTCCGTTGGGACAAGTATTTGCACAACAAAACCGTCCCAACCAACCTGCCCCCAACAATCAACAATGGCAAGCTAGAAATAATCGGCCCCGGAACCAAGCCAATAACCAACCGCAGGGAGGCGGCCAACAACCAAACCCTCCCAACAATGCTGCAGCAAATCAACCCACCCAAAACCCCCCACAACCAAATTCTCCTAGACGCAAGCCCCGTTGCGTACAAACCAACCATGCACACTCTGCGAGGTCTATAGCCATTACACATTTGAGTGTCCCCTCATGGGTCGCGCTAAGCAATCCATTAAGAACGAGGCCCAACAGGCCGCCAATGCCACGAACCAAGCCCAAACCAATATGGCACCACAAGGACCTCCTCCTATGGTGCTTCAAAACCCACTACCATTCCAAGGATTGGTGGCAACCGCACCCCCTCCCCAAGCCAATCCCAACGCTCTGGGGGCACCTCCCACAGTAGATACAGGTGTCCACCACCTACTAGCCATGAAGACTAAAGAGGTTAACATGCAAACCAGATGGAATCAGTACAATACCACCACCGAACTTGCTGACACATCAGCGACATCTACGTCCAAAATAGTCAACCTACCTCTTTAGTTACCCCCATTCCCCCGCTCCCCCATACGCTGAGTGGCCAACAACGCCACAGCTAGAGCTGCTGTCAGCTATATCATTATGGATGATTTGGCCCAAAAACCAATAGCCATGTCCGCTTTGGAGGTACTCAAAACATGCCCAACATAGCGGAAAGCGTTACTAGCCACCCTTAGGGTCGTAGACCCCTCCGACTCCAAGTTGATCACGTTCGACACGAAGAATGGAGAACCACGCATGCCATCGGCCATCACCTTCCAAATCTTGGTATCTATTAGGAAATTGGTTGTGCACCAGTGCATAGTAGATGAGGGGGCATCTACGTGCATTATGTCTACCCTGGTTTGGCAGAAACTGGGATCACCAATTCTACAACCATCCTCCACAACTCTGCAGGGTTATGATGGCCATACCACTAAATCCCAAGGAATCCTCCCCCATGTCCCCATCACATTAGCTGGGAAGATAGTGCTAATCGACTTAGAGGTTTTCAATGCTCAACTAGACTATAACCTCCTCCTCGAAAGAAGTTATATGTATGCCATGAGAGTGGTCCCATCAACTGTCTTCCATCTCATGATGTTCCCCCACAAAGGGAAGATCGTGACAGTTGATCAACTCACGTATCACAATCTGCAAGGGTTAACAGCACCCACCAATGTTATCCCTACCATCACCACCATTGAGACACAAGGGACAACCACACACGCCAATGTCATCCCTACAATCAATACCATGGTTGACAACAGACCAACCTCCCCATTGTTGAATGTGGGTCCGGGGTTGTTTGTCGATACCACCATGATGGCTCATTTTCCCTTAGTGTCACCACCAGTGACACAAAATGAGACTGCGGACTTGTGCATGGTCTCATCTAGCACCACTACATCCAAACAATAAGCGCAACCGTAGCCCCAACCCCAACCCCAACCCCAACACCATCCACAGCCACAACACCAACAGCAACCGTAGCATCATCCACAGTAGCAATGTTTCATGCAGCCGCAACCACAACTGCATACTTACATGTAACCAATAGGGATTTATCTGGTTTCATCACTAGTCCATATGATTCCCTTCCTCTTTCTCCCACCTGGCGTCATGAGCAAGCCGGTAATGGCCACCTTAAGCCTACCTAACTTCACATTGGGAATTTTGGTATGGTATCTTGATCCACCAGCTCAACCACCAATGCCCCAGGTTTTTTTAACCCTGGTGCAACCCATTGTGGTGGAGTCTCACCCCCCACCCGGCCCACAAAATCCAACCGTTGCACCCGCATCGCCCCACCCAAAAATGGACAAGGGAAAGAATGTGAAACCTACTGCAGAGCCGCAACAAGTCCCTCCTTGCACCGTCTGTGAACAACATGGCCACCCAACTCAGAATTTCCTGGAAATCCTACTGATCTATGCACATTTGGATTCCATGGACACAAATGAAAACATCCTCATGGTTGAACTCCCAACTACGCCGATACTCAGAAACAAGGCATTGAGAACAAACCATGTTTGCGCCCTCTGCAGTTTGTATGGGCATTACTCTCACCATTGTCAAGACTTGCCCGAATTTTGAATGGCTCTAGCTGACCTCCGTTAACATTTCCTTGAGTCTAAAATCACCTTGATCGAAGAAGTTCACCCCCCACCACCTTCTTTAGACACCATGTCCATTTACATGATGTCCAGTTCAAGTGACCCTCTTATCTCCACCTCCAACGATGGTCCATCAGACCTGTCTCTTCGTTGCTTCAGCAACAATGAGGAGATACTTGAAGCTCTGACCGCCCCAGAATACCTATGGGATGACATGCACCATCGCTCGTTCTTACTCCCCGAAGAACTTGTGTCATGGTCTGACCAGTTTTCTGTGGAGACCAAAGATTTCATCCATGGGAAAGTCAACTGGTTCAAGAACCCCATCTCGGCACCAGATTCCTTCGAAGAAGGGAACATGGCCAAGATTTCACCCACCATCAAAATCGACATCTCAACCAATTATGATATTGTTGAAGAAATCATGCTGGGGGCATCTTGCTCCCCGCAAGAGGTCGCTGCCTACAAAGCTCTCTTCCAAGAATTCCACGACATCTTTGCCTGGTCATACATTGAAATACCCAGCTTATATCCCTCCATCGTGGAACACCACATCGACACATGGCCCAATGTGGCACCCATATGCCAAAATCAATGGCCCATTCACCCTTCCAAAGTGTCCGCAGTGAAAGCCGAGATAGAGAAGCTGTGCACTACTAGCTTCATCTACCCCATTGCATACACCACTTGGGTTTCTAATCCTGTTCCCATGAATAAAAATATGGTACCATTCACATTTGCATAGACTTCCGCAACCTCAATGGGGTGTGTCCCAAAGACAACTTCCCAACACCCTTCATCGATGCATGTGCCGGACATGAGGCCTTTTCCTTCATGGATGGATTTTCTGGATATAACCAACCCCATGGGGCACATTCGCGTATCGAGTCATGCCCTTTGGCCTGAAAAATGATGGATCCACATTCCAGCACACCATGACATACTACTTCCACGACCTTGTTCACATCATGTTGGCTTGTCTAGACAACCTCATTGTGTGGTCGCAGAAGCAAATACAACACATAAACGACCTATGACAAGTCTTTCTACGATGTCGCAAGAAAAAAATCCGCTTGAACCCTTTCAAGTGTGTTTTCTATGTCCCAACTGGCCGTCTACAAGGATTCATCATGTCACACAAAGGAATGACCGCTAATCCCTGGAAAGTCCAAATGAGTTTCCCTCTAAGCAAATCCCCCATAGGTGCATAAAGCAATTTCCAGATCTGTCTAGGAGCTCACAAATTGGAAAAATCAATTAGGAAAGCTAATAGATGATGGAAGGACAACTCATACATGCTTTTCTTAGGAGAAAAGAGTGTAGGATGATGAGGACAAAAAACAAGTTAACTTCACCTAGTCAAACTTTCCCAATTGCCTTAAAACTCAGCAAAAGCAGGCAATAAAGCAGAAAAAGCAGACATGCACTAGGAAGGCCAGGAATAAAGCAGATTTGATTCCAAGTGGTTTCCCAAGCGCTTCATGACTCAAATTTAGCAAGTTTGACCACTTTGGATGTGTGGAGGACAACTTGCATAAGGTGGAATATGGAAACTAGGCAAATAAGACAAAAATTGGATTAATTAATGTCTAAGGTAGCTAACTATGGGTTGATTATTCTAACAGATGGTAGTACAACTTGTATTATAGTCTTTCTCCCTTTTTTGTTTTACACATTTTTCAAAAGTGATTCTTATGTATCGTTTCCCCTCATTGCTCCAAATGGATTACACCTCAAACCGGTATACGAGATTCGCTGATGGAGCAAGCAGATGGTCTCCAAACCTCGCCTCGACTACATGGGCCATCTACTCCCCATCGCACGAGTTGATCCATATCAATAGAATATGCATGGGCACTACGACCAACAACCAAGCTTAATACGATGGTGTCAATGGCCTTCTAGCTGCCACTCTTCAGTTATGCATTCACCATCTTGATGTCTTCTTAGACTCCCAGTTGCTTGTTTCTCAGTTAAACAACTACTATCAGGTATGTGATCCTTGCCTCTTTAGAAATTTCCTGCGCACTAAACAAATGGTTAGAACATTTGAATCCATCACATTCACACATGTTCCCAGAAACCTCGATAGTGTCGCAGACCAAATGGCTAATGATATTCTAAACTGGCACATTCATAATCACATATAGGGAGCATACAACCATAACATCATGCATAATCATATCCAAAAATACACACATAGTGTAACAATACATCACATAGGCATTTGCATTCCATATCATTATAAAAAGACTCACCTAATAAAACCATAAAAACGCATCCACGTGTGTCAAAAATATATATATAAATCGATCAGTCGCATGTCCAAAACATGTCCAATACAAAATGAGAAGCCACATATGCTTTCTCAACAGGATATACATAACAACACAAAAACTCCTAAGTGCACCAACACACTAGGGACAGCCCCACTAGGCTACTAATCTGACTCAGACTCATCATTTGACTCAGTATCATCATCTTCCTCAGAAGACTCATCCTCCACAGGAAGATCACCTCTCGCCGCCCGACGAACTTGCTCATAGGCCATAGCCATCCTCCTCATCACAACAGTCCACTCGGGAGGAAAAATATGAATATAAGCGATCAAATCGCTGCTTAGATGTTTCCACCCATCATAAGAGATCCCATTAGCAAGTTGCTCCAAATGTGGCAGCAATTCATCCATCTCCCATCGTCGCCTACAAGGGTTCCCAGCAAGAACCGCCGCAGGAGCTATGGTAACTACCCACCTCTGATGCCCAGGTGGCGGGTGAGGACCAATATCTACATATACAAATAAGGACACCATCAATCCACACATATCACACATACAACTATCAACCAGCTCAAACTACACTATGTATAAATATGAACACAAAAACATCACGCATACATACCAGCTGGTCCCCACGCCTGGCCGGGAGGTCGGGGCATCTCGCGGTCCCCATGATAGTCCATACCTACATACGGGTACTCCTTGATCACCATTGGAAGTTGTCACCACTGCTCTAATATTTCCTTAGTAAAAAGCGTCCCACTCTGCTGCCACCCTCTCGGATCATCATCTGGCACCATCGATACATCCATGGCTCCCATGGACCACTATCCTGCATAGCCCGGTGCAGACGTAGTGTGGGTACTTTCTCAAAAAATAAAGCACATAGGAAGGAGCCAAAACAAAATCCTACCCCATATGTCTTCGACTTGTTCAGCTTCCACCGAACAACCTGAAGATACATCTAGCCCCATCCTTGTACGTACCCCCTATACCACGCTCTACTAGCTGAAGCTGCCCTCCAGAGATCTTGTGGCTCCCCATGGAACCCAAGATGCACAGCAGTAATGTCACCACCACCTGTGTCGACAAATCCTCAATGTCACACATCAGGATATAGGAGCCACGCACATACGCCATAGCATAATAGTGCCTGTCACACAGCTCCTACAATGTCTCCCATCAAGACAACACCGGTGCCAAGTCACCCACAACTCCCAACATAGGGAGCCCAGTTAGAAAGTGCACATCCACTAGCGTGATCTCAATCCGCTGGCCCTAAAAGAGGAACGCCTCCTCATCAACATCCCAGAAACTCACCAGTGTTTATAGCAGCAAACTCAAGCTCTTCATGATGGGTATCCTCATGAACTTAAGCAATCCGCAATGGGCTAGTGTATCTCTCACATTCCCATCTTGTAATGATGCCTCCCAGAGGTCTTTGTAGTCTCTCTCTCGCCACTTGATCTCAACCATCCTACACAAGCAAAAAATCATATGTCAGCCACAGCTCTCATCAAAAAACACCCCTAAGAGGCCAAGTCTCACCTGTTTGGGAAAAATGAGCGACCAGGTCACTCAAAAAGGCCCCACAGATGAGACCAGGTCACACCTTTTCCTTCGAAAGGTGTGACTTGGCTCCATGAAACCCCAAACTGCTCATGGAGGGTCTCCTGGTGACCAAATCCAGAAAATAAACCACCAAAAAGATGAGATTCAGCAAGAGCTCTTACCTGCAATTCGTGGCACTTGAAACCGCCAGTTGGATCAAGAGAAATCAGCAAATGAAGATTTAGGGCCCACCTCTCCAACTCCACAATGAACAGTGATAATGACACCTCACCAAGTGGACCCCACCCTTATATAGGCCCCATTTGACCTAATTTCTTTCGATCAACATAACAATACCATACAGACTTTGTTTGAGACCCCATTTGTGCCACTGGTTTCAGAATTGCACCCTCTATCTCTTTATGAGACCATCTTCTCATGTTTAATAAATTAATTTTGGGACCATTTCCCATGAGTCACCTCAATTTACGAGCCATGACATGACGATGCAAGTGTCTACAAACCTGTACTTGTATCACTCTTCCCTATGGCTACTCATGTGGGTTTTCGGGCCACCAGCCGTTAAGGGTCACCATTTTTCTTCTTATTTTGTATTTTAACACGTAGTTGTCTACTTCATCCACCGCACCTTACGTGGACCTCTAGACCATTGTCCACAAAATGATTTTTTTTTGTTCTTGCATGTATTTGGCATATAACTGCCCCTGGACTTGGACTCACATCACATGTAATCAATTTCATGCCTCAATTTGCGTGCCTCTACCGTGATCTATCCCACACATGTATTGGTATGTTTGAGAGCCTTCTGCTTTGTCCATACTGCGCGGATGACCTTTGGAACACTTTCCACTCTCCCAACATGGGGCACCATCTCTGCCACCGCAATCGGTTGACCATACTGGAGTTTTATTTAAGCTCTTTTCTAACTCCTAAAAACAAAGAAAAGATAGTTGAGCACAGCTGCTTCCTTTCCCACTCGATAAAGGATAGGAAAGGGCATCTACATCGTCTCATTTATCTCCTTTTGCAGACCATGTAGACCATCAAATGAAAAGGACCTCCTTGGCACACTCAAGCCAAGACCGTTCCCCTCTGCATACTTTTATGCTTTCTCGGGTAGAGGGGCCGCACTTTACAAAAAATCTCACCATGGGTTGTCGTTAAGCTCTTTTCTAGCCTTCCCATCAAGAAAATATTTCCAAGCAAACTTTTTTTTCGTTCATGCTCGTAAAATTATCTGAATGATCTTCCAGTCAGTATAGGTTTAACCTTTTCCGTCCTGATTGGACTACCAATGGTAAAGAAGTCTCTCATCCCCTACAGGATGGGCAAGCTCTCCTATGTATAATTTTATCATTTTTCGGGCACAGGATACTACCAATGAAAAAGAGCCCCCACTGGAGTCTTCTTCGTGCTTTCAGACTCTCTAAAATTGAAAGCACCATCGAGCATTTACTTTCTCGGGCTCACCAAAAATCCATGAGATCGTACCATAATGGTGTCCCTAGACACCACCCCACAGAAAACAATTTGGCAGCATTCCCCCTTTGGGTCGCCTTTGTTCAGATTACTCTACAATGTATCTTCCTTGGATCCCATCAATATCAAAAGCGTCTACCTCCTCCAAGTATTTCCCATTTGTAGTGACATTCCTGGTATTACAGCTATGATCCCATTCCCATGAGTCAGTTCCATTTGTTTCCTGGTCTTCCCTACCCCCCTGCATTCGTTGGGTCAGTCTGCAGAATGTCTCACACCTGTCAGTTATCTCCCTTGCACTCCTGGTCAAGGAAACATCATTGCCTTGACTAGGGGCAGGTCTCCCTCTGTCGACGACAACACATATATTCCAGAGGATAGACCCAGAGGTCCCTATATCCTGGTTTCATTAACCTCATTGATGAGTTCCTTGGACCACTTGAGAGGAGTCCTTAGCGCCTCTCGGGATGGTCGTTTCTCACGTGCTTGACTCCAACTACATCATCGCACCGTTGAGATTCGTACAGGGTTTGGTCCACACAGTACTTGGTTGAAGACCCTGGATGTCACCTGAATCTAGCACATTGATGAGTCTATTCGAGGTACTTAAACAGGTTATGTCCCTTGTGATTTCCGGGTTGCGTTGGAGACAGTGTTCAAGAGCCCCAGCAGTGCTTCTATATAGATTTATGATTGATGCAGCATACTTGTACCACAGAGACTCTGACTCTCAATCAACGAGTCCATACAGTGATGTACTATTCTAGATCTAGCAAGCCGTCAATCATAAAGATATAGAATTCCATGAGAATGCCACGGTTCCAATGTACCAGTTCTTTAGATCAATATTGTATTCAACTTCACATTGAGGCAACCATTATTGTATCATCAGTTGTATATGATCAACTCTTGTATTTTAGAGCATAGATCAAATTATTCTTTTGACATTGTCACGAGCATGGGGATGCCTACCTCATCCATATACATGTCACACATTATTTGAATCTCACCCATTTATGGGAACCATATTAATACAAAAACCAAAAGCCACCATGCCCCAGCCCTGAAAGCACCACCTCTACGCAGCAAATCCTATGATGTTTGTCAGCCATATGATGAGCTCCTTCCCTCACACATCAGGAGGCAATCTGTTAACCCAAAAAATCCCTCACTCAACTCTACATGGCCTACACCACCCAAGGACAACCATGATCAACCCTTGTAACATCCCATTAGACCCCCACACCCTCAAAAAGGCTTAATAATGAAGAAAAGGGCTTAAAAACCCCAAAAAGGAGCCTAAATAACTCTCCTAGGGGCTAAAGCCCCCAAAAAGGGGATAAAACCCCTTAAAGGAGCCTAAAACCCTAAAAGGAGCTAAAGTTAGGGCGAAAGGGGCTAAAATCCCAAAAAAGGGGCTAAAGCCCTAACCAAGGGCTTAAAACCCTAAAAGTCCCCAAGAAGGCTATAAAAGGAGGGGTGGGGGTCACTCTCAAAACACTTCTCCTTTGCATACTGTTACGCTTCCCGTGGATTCCTTGAGACCTCTTTTCCTCTCAAGCCACCCACATCCCCCTCTCTTCCACTCACATTCCCCATTGGGCCATAGCTCCTCCTCCATTGCCGAGTGAGATAGAGAGGTGCTTCCTTCCAGCCAGGGCATGGTGGCCCATTTCACCAAAGGAGAGGTATAATATTTTTTTGTTTATGCATTTTTCTTTGATAGCTTAGTTGTTTTCTTACCATTATTTGTTTGCAAGTTTGATCTTTAACATGTTTTGCAGGTTTATTTTTGCTTAATAGTTGTTTGTAGGTAGCCCAGGCGAAGCCCTAACCTTGTTTGTAGAGGGGCTCATGGCCATTTTTCTTTCTTGCTCTTTGCTTTTTGTCCATTCCATTTTCTTTCTGTATTTTCCACACACAGGAACCTACCCTTCTATCCTATAGACAAAAGGGAGCCATTCCTGCCCCTGTAGCAAGGAGAAATCCTTGCTACAATATAAATCCTGCTTCCAAGAATTTCTGAATTTCTTCCTTCACTATGTCCCTAAGATTGGGATTCATTCTTCGTTGAGGCTGGCACACAGGTCGGGAGTCACTTTTGATATAAATGTGGTGGGTGCACAGATTAAAAGGGATGCCCTTCATGTCTATGTACTCCCAGGCAAATGCCCCCTTGTGTTTTTTTAAGAGAGTTCTTAGGCGTTCTTGTTCATCTGGGGAAAGTCTGGGATTGATGATCAGGGTTTTTCCAAACTCTACCTCAACAGGAACACTTTTCAAATTTTTCAACACTGGAACTATGTGAGTATCACTGAATAATGTCTCCTCTATGATATTTTCTTATTCCTCTTCACCTAGAGTAGCATTCAGGATCTGATCAATTTTCTTATTGATAGAAGTGGGTTCACTAATGAAATTATTAATGGCATCGTCTTCAGTTTCATCTTTAAAATTCAAGGCCTTCCCTATTGTTAATAATGGCTAAGCGCCCTCTTCTTCCTCTGGCTCCATCCAAAACGGAGTTTCAGCTTCTAAGCTCGGCCGAGCTGGAGGATAGAGAACGAGGTTCTTTATCTCAGTTCCATCTGATATGGTCATAGACCCAGATTGACAGTTGATGCAAGCATCAGCTGTATCTAACCAAGGCCTTCCCAAGATCAATGGGTGTCCTCCTAGCTGCAACTTAGGTTTTAAAACCAAGAAGTCAGCGGTATATTACCAAGAATCAATTGAGATAACAAGGTCATTCAAGATTCCTTCACGTTTAATAGTGGATCTATCTGCCAGTTATAAAACGGTAGGAGTTGTCCTAAGAGTAGTGAGCCCAACTTTCCTTAAAGTTTCAATGGTCATGACGTTAATTGTTGCACCTAATTCTACCAGTACGTTGGGTATTTGTGTGCTCCAAATCTACATAGTGACAGTGGGATTCCCAAGGTCGTCGTATTTGGCCAAGAGGGTTTTCACCATTATTAATTCAGATAATTTCCCTATGACATGAACAGTGGGAGGATCCCTGGATTTTCTTCCTAGTTTCCTTGTACACAGATCCTGAATGATTCTGGCATAGATAGGTACATCGTGAAGGGCCTGGAGGAGTGGAATTTTAACATAAATATTTTTTAACTCTCCTAAGAGGTTAAATTGAGGTTGTCCCACTACCTTTGGTAATATTAATATTTCAGGGTATGGTGGTTCCCTAATCAATTGTGTAGGATGTGTGTCAATAAATGTGTCTTTTTGTGTTTCAGCTAGCATATTAGTAGGATGTTCAACATCTTCAATAATGGGGATCGATGTATTGGATCAATATTGTTGGTTCATCCTTTCTTCATGCATAGAGGATGGAACATCCTCAATGATCAAAGGCTCCACTACCCTCCCTAATCGTAAGCGGATGTCGTTGTAGGGTATTGGAGTAATGGAGTAAGCAGGCATGTTTCCAGTCTCAAACTGATGGACTACTTTATTATTTGGGTTGGGGTTAGGTTTAGCAGGCAGCTGTGGTCGTATTGGCATATTGGGGACAACATTATTCTGGAATTGCAGCTGCAACTGCTGATAAGGCTGAGGGTATTATTGAGGAGGGTACGGTTGATGAGAAAACATTTGATGTGGAAGCTATTGAGGAGGTTGGTTATGGGAGAACTGGTTTCCTGGATCGAAGTTCCTCCATCCAGGAGACCAAGAATTTTTTTGGTTTGGTGGTTGTGTCCAAGGGTTCCAGGAGTTAAAATTTTGCATCAAAGGTTGAGAGGGATACCATTGATTGTTAGAATAAGAGGAAGGGAATTATGTATTCATGTGCTGCATATTATTTCAATTATTCATGTTATTTGAAAATGGGAACAAGTCTGGAGACATACCTTGATTTCGAGGTTGCCAGGGATTTTTCTATGCAATAAAGTAGGTCGGTTCCACATTTGGAGTTGATGCCTATAGAACTGCCTTCACTTGAGGTAGTGAAGGGAATTCTTTTTTGTCATGGATCAGCTCACAAAGCTAACACACTTCTACCTTATCGAGCAGGCACTCCTTCAAAGGGTGGTTCTTCCTACATTTAGGGAAGAATATACCAAGTGTGAGATCCTCTACTGCTTATTTCTGCTTTGCCCTCAAGACATCTATTTCTGAGGAGATGGAGCTCATCATTTCTGTCTTGAATTTTTCAAGGAGATTCCCTATTTCTTCTCGGGTGGCTCCTCCATTAGATGACTTTTGTGTTCTATCGAAGACATCACATTCTAATTTGTCCCATTTGTCCTATTTGTTGTTTCTGGAAGATCCCCTGGAATACCTTTTGCATAGTTCAATGATATTTTCAAAGGACTCCTTTGAGATATCCTTCTTTCCTAATAGGTTCAACATGTCTAGGAAATATTCCCTAATCCCATGAAGTAGGATTATTTTGAGCACATCTAACCCCATATTAGTCTGTCCAGCTCTCTGCACATTATATAAAATCCTTTCAGCAAAATCTTCCAGACTTTCATCGTCCCTTTGTACCATTTTAAACAGTTCTTCTCTCTTATCCTTGGTATTGTAGTACTCCTGATATTTCTCCAAGAACACCTATTTCATCCGGTCCTAGGTAGTGATGGTTCCATCTCCCATGCTCATGAACCAATGTAATGCATTGTCCTTCAGAGTGGAAGGAAAAAGTTTTAGCTTCTGTGCATTGGTGGTGTAGTCATAGCTGCGACAGAGGATGTCAAATTCAAAAAGAAACTCATCTGGATCCTCTGTCGCTTTTCCATAAAAGTGAGGCAACACCGATGGCAATATATTTTTCATGGGGGCTATCCACTCTGGCTGTTGAATTGGGAACTGGAGTGTAGCAACTGTCCCTTCAGGCGGGGAGTTACCCTCGTGATGCTGATTTTTTCCCTTGCTTCTTCATGATCTTCGAGATCGCATATGTTGCTCATATCTTCTTCTGCTTTATCCTCTTCATCCTTCCACTTATCATTAAATTTTTTATGGAATTATGTCCACTCCTCTTCAGTCACAACCTTCCCATTAATGTGATAGATCAAATATCGGTCAACTGATCCCACAGTACTAACTCTGTCTTCCTCCACAGGGATATCTGAGGGTGTTGCAGCTCCTCATGTGTTCTCCACCGTGGAAACTGATGCTACCACTCCAATGGTAACTGGACTTCTTCTAATAGGTCTTTCCTGATGGCGAGCCCCAATATAAGAATTGGTCCTATCAACCAAGTCATCAATGAATGTCCTTCTTCCCAATGCTGGATTTATCCCATGGCCTCGACCACCTGCAATGTTAGTATTCTCTAGGGTTCTGGGATTTATAGGAATGTCACGATGTACCCTTCTCGTATTCATGCAACCCAAAACATTCAAACTTAAAAATTGAAGAAAAATGAATAAATATAATTACTGGATGCAACTACTACAGTGTCTCATAATTATCCTTCCCCAGCAACAGCACCAAAATGTTGGGCACCCTATATGTAAGTTAATTAAAGCCAACATACAGAGTGTTCAATATAAATTGTCAAGCCAGGGAAGTCTCTTATTTCAAGGATAATGCGCACTGTATATGCTTTAAACACTAAGTAGTTGATGTTGTAAATGAATGACCCTACTTTACTGTTCAGCCGAACTCATCCCATAATCTACATAATCTAGCTTACCTTCTTAAGAATGAAATCACAAATACCTTCTTACAATCCTTAATCTAGAATTAAAAGATTCAAGAAATAAACATCTAGATTAATTTTGCAGAAAGTTAAATCCTCAATTACCAAACCATCTAAAGATCCATCTCAACTATCTTAATTCGACTTAATCTAGGAATTCAAAGTACAAGAATTAAGTTCTACAATTATAAATGTGAAGGAATAAACTGCAAGGATCTAAATAAAACAGTAATTGAAAGAACTAGGGATGAATAAGGCTGTCACAACTATCACATAGTTGCATAAGGGAAAGTTAACCTACACAGTCAACTGTCACACCACACCACTGCAGTTTACAGGGGATGCAATTACTGATCATTCAAATAAACACACGGCAAATCGATGACTGTTGCAGCTTACTGTAAATAAAGGGATTTATCACAAAATCCAAATCACGCAACAAAATAAATAAAATACCTAATTAACTTAGCAATCCCTATGGGAAGGCAGGCCCAGCCTTCACACAGAGATGCTAGAAGTAGCACATGTTAAAATGCTGAGATCTGAAGAATCAAACTCCTTGTATTAAAATGGCAGATGAACACACAATCTCAGTCACAACTTATACAATAAATTTGATTAATTTTTCAACATCTGGCTCAAAATAGTTCCCAGTATTTATACAATTACAATCATAACATCTTCCCACTATTATTGGGCAGCCATGAAGATCTCTGATCTTCAGGCTGCCCCAATTATGATAAGTTGTTATAGTCGTGGCAAGATGGAAGCAGAAAATATAGGAAGGCTATTACTCAAGCCAGAAATGACGATCATGATCAATCGAGAAGATACTTCGTGGATTGCAGCTATTCTTGAGCAGCGACGCACTGTTTCCTCCGAATTTGTTCTAGCTACCTTTGTACAGCTTGCATGGAATAGTATCCTTTGACCGTGTTCTTTGGGAAACGATGGAATGGATAGTGATCATCTCAGCAATGAATGTTCATCCCTCTCTTGTCATGTTCATCTTGCTACACCTGTATCCTTTACATCTCGAATTATCTTAATAAAACCACCATATGTTAGCATAATTCAAGATGTAAAGCCCTGATTACAACAATCCTAAGCATTAATAAAATAAGACAATGATTAACCATACCTATATGAATTGAGGGACCGAGTGAAGGAAAACCATCTGTTTGGTGTACATAATAGAGCAGAATGAGGCAAAAAGAGGTAGGTAAAGGTGGTCAAAAAGGGGTCATTTCTGGGCCCAACAAAATATACACCCTAAAATCCTTCAAAGACTTAACCAATGCATATGCATGTTTTTCCATGATGTCATATTTCAATTCTCCATCCCTTAATACCTTGCTAAAGAAAGCAATGGGTTTCTATTCATTCTGTTGATTCTTTTGCACAAATACTCCATCTGTTGTATGCTCATAAGAAAAAGAGAAAACAATAAAATCTTTAGAAAAATTTGGACTAACTAGAATAGGGGATTATGTTATTACTTTATTGATTTCATTAAAAGATTGATTAGCTTATATAGTCCATTTGATTTCAAAATTCTTCCTTATTATATGTGTTACATTCCTTAAAATTTCTACCGTAACTTAGGATCAATCTTCTTATAAAATTCACTTGACCAATGAATGACTGAATCTCCCTCTTATTTATAGGTAATTCTACCTTTAAAATAGCCTTTACTCGGTCTGGATCAATTCTAATCCCATCTTTTGAAATAATATGACCCAACAACTTCCCTTCTTTCATGGAAAAATTAGATTTTCTAGTATTGAGGGAAATAGCATACCTCCTGCATTTCAAGAATACCCTTTCCAAGTGCTTTATGTGATCCCTATCATATTTGGAGTAAATTGTAATATCATCCATATAAATTACAACAAAATTATCCTTTTCCTCAGCAAAAGCTATGTCCATTTCCCTCTGGAATGTAGCCCTTACATTCATCAACCCAAAAGGAATTTTCGCATACATAAAGGTCCCCAATGGTGTATTAAAAGTTATATTTTCCTGGTATTCAGGAAGAACCTTTATTTGGTTGTACCTAGAAAAACCATCCATTGTACAAATTCATTCAGCACCAACAACTTTTTGTAGTATATGATCGATTTTAGGCAAAACAATAATTCTATTTTAATGAAACTTTATTAATATTTCTGAAGTCTACACACAGTCTAATTTCTTCATTTTTCTTTCTAACAGGAAATAGGTTAGCTACCCACCTTTAAAATTTGACTGTTACAATGATTTTTGCGTTGAATAACTTCCTCACCTCCTTTTCAATTAAGGGCAACGACATTGGATTTATTCTTCTAAGCTTCTGTCTGAAAGGATCCTCTGCAAGTCTAATGGGAATAGTATGTTGTATGATGGAGGTGTCATATTCTTTCAGATCTTTGTAGCTCCAAGAAACTACATGAGTGTAGTTTTTCATCAAATCAATATATCTCTTCTTCTCTTCTGCAGGCAGGTTTTTTGACAGTTTTACTATTTTAGGAGAATCTTCAGTCCCAATATTTTGATCATGAATATCATTTTCATTGGGTTGAAATTTAGGATATTTGGATACATAATTCTTGTAAAACAATGTTTCTAGAGGTACAATTCCTTTGGTAATGCAATTACCTTTTAACTTAATAACGTCCTTACCCCCAATCATGTTTTTCAAATTTTTCTGCTCAATATCCTCATCTGCAAGTTATTCATCATCTTGGATATTTTCTCAATTTTTGATTTTCCATATCAATATTTGTATTTACAAACTTGTTTGACAATTCCAAAAATCTCTTTATCTATAATTCATCTTCAAACACTTGCCAATACTTGTAGTTGTCAGGGATAGAAGGTCTATTTACAATCTCAATTTTATATATTTTTTATAATATATAGCCACTTTAAAATTCCCATCAATAGTGGCTAGAGAATATACTACATGATTTTTCATTATGGGAATTACCATGACTATGTGTACACTAGAGAATTTTCCTAGCATGTCCCAGACTTCATTTCTATAATCTCTCATTCTAGGATGTTTTGTTTGATAGCTATTATTCACTTGATTCACTACCAATTCTGAATCTCCGTAGACTTCTATTCTTTTTTATTTTAAATCCTTTAAATCATTCAATCCTAGTAACAAAGCCTCATACTCTGCTACATTATTGGTACATTCAAATGTCAATTTAAAAGGGTACACCTTAAATTCTCTATTTGGAGAAATGATCCAAATACCTGCACCAACTCCATCCTTACTGATTGATCCATCAAAGTACATTTTCCATACCCCTTCATCATTTTGTTTCTTTTATAATGCTTCCTTCCTCTTAGAAAAGTATTTATCTTCTTTCACTTCACTTACTATTGGAAAGTCTTATTCAATATGAGAATCATTGAAAAATATGGAAGGTCCTAGATCAACATCTACAACATATATGGGATGATTGTTTGGTTTATCTTGACTGCTAACCACATATGTTAATCTCGTTTCTCTGTAAAATATTCGATGTTATCCAAACAAAGGAATAGTTTCCTTAGGACATGTCCATCTACAATTTTCCTTTGAGATTTGAAGCCCAACATATTCATAACAACATACTAAACTTTGGAGGAATATCATCCACTATGACATCCATGATAATTCTCCTAGAAGGGATCTGTGCAAGAGTGACTACCATATCTTTAATTAGCCCCAAACATTTTACTTTTCTAGAATCTAAGGAAAGCAAGTCTTTATAAGGCCTTGTAATCTCTAATCCTATAATCTCAACCACCACTCTTGAAATTAGATTATGTGATGCACTAGAATCTAGCATAGAATTATGTAAAATCATATCATGGACATTAAGGCTAGCATAGAATGGTGGAACATCTTCTTCATCATTGTCTTCAACTCTAGGACCAATAACTATTGTTGGAGCATCATCTGTCAATTCTAGTGTGTCTAGATGGAATTATCCATCAGTATTAACCATTCTAGTTATATTTTATCTATATTCATTGTTTCTCAATAGCTCACTGAAAGGAATTGAAATATTTATCTTGGATAGTTCACTCTGTAAACTGAAGGAGGAAACTGTTATGTCACTTTCAATTGGCATTTGTTGTTTATTCTTGTTTGACATTTCTTTTTTATTATCTTTCAGTGTTTGTTTTTTGTTTTCAAGAACCCTTTAGTCAACCTTTTCTTTAAGTTTTTCTTTTTGTTTTTCCACATTATGTTGACTACTGGAAGGTTGATTTGGATATGGCCTTCCCTTATTTATGATTACATATCTACTTCACAAATTTAACTTTCTTTGGAAATCATCAATAGCATTCTGATATCCTCTCTAATATTGCTCAGTGTTTAACTCAAGGGTATTACAATCATCTTCCTAAGAAAACATATTTTGTTCCTCTCCTGTAAGATAAATTTTGGAGTCTACATCATCAAAAAGGTGTATTTGATTATCCATTGGATCATTATTCTCTTCTTCCTCATCAAAATAGTTATCTGGAAATGGGGTTCTTATTTGTTGGTCTTTAGCATTCTTAGGATTTCTTTGATCTCTCTGCCTAATTTGAGGGGGGGGAGGAGGAGGCCTTCTAAAATTGGGATTCCTTATTTGTGGCTCATGATGCTCTCTGTTCAGTGTTTTTTTATCCAATGCCAATATGTCCATCAACTTCTCCATTGTTTTCATCATTGTATCAAACTTTGAATCATTGGATGAATATGTAGAAGCTTAATTGGCTTCCCTAGTTCTTCTCCTATCTACCTCAATTCATTGTTTCATCTTCCCAGAATCCATAAGTTATCCTCTACCTCCAAAGCAACTTTAAGCATAGCAGGAAAATCAACATATTTTCTTTCTCTTACTAACAAAGAAAAATCACTATCAAATGCATAAGCATAGTGTAAGTTTGTAGCTCCTCCCTGGGGTTTTATATCATTTGGTATTGAATTGTAAACACTCATAAATTTGCTTGAAAATTCATGCACTGACTCAAAGTTACCTTTCTTTAAATTATTATATTGAGACAGAACCTATAGAGGACTCTTTTTATCTTCCCATCTATCTAGATAAAGAGTTTGAAATCCTTGGAAAGTGGCAATAGACCTTGCAGGAAGATATTTAAACCACCTTTTAGCTTCCCCGGATAAACGTTGTGCAAACAGTATCATTTTAGCATCATCGTAATCCACTTATTCTAAATCAATGAAATCATCAAACATATCCACATGTTGTCTAGTTGTCAAATTTCCCTCCCCAACAAATAATGAAATTCTTTGTGAGTAATTCAGTGGTAGGTCATGTAACACTGCAGGAAAAGCTAATGGAGCAAACCTAGAAGCCATATCTTTAGGAGGGTTATGAACAACAGGAGAATTTTGAACAATACTAGGAATCTAGGGATGAGAAGTTTGGATTAGAGGATTTATTTCTTCTGTCTTTACAGTATTCTAGAGATTTTTCCAAAGAGAATCTAATAAATAAGACTGATTTCAACTTGTTTCAAATCTAATTCAGACTTAGACCTTAATCAATACTGCTCAAACTTTGTTTCCAAATCAAAATATTGAAAGCTGAAAAATTATTCTTGAGTTTGAGAAAAAGATCATTCTATTTGAGGAGTACCTACTTGTTCTTTTCCTCTTCTTTTCCTAATTAAACTTTTTGGATCTTCCACACTATGTAAAGTTTCAATATTAGAGTTACCTCTTGTGTGTGCTCTCCTGAAAGTCCGGATGTCGTCTTTAGAATACCCTCTTGAAAATCAATGTGGAGTCACCAGGAAAAAAACACAACTGAATTTGGATGCAAGAACCCACAGGGGGTTCACTTAGTGAACTTGTTGCATAGCATGACCATTCATAGGATATTAAAGAATGTCCTTAATTTCACTAAATATTGGAAAATTCCTCCTAAAATTGTATTGTTGAATCCCCCTCCCAACATAAGTTTCCAATTAAGAAAAACCCTAGTTTCACCATATATTATAGGTATCCATTTTTATCAAACCATTTTTAATACCTCCTTTATATCATATTATCAAGTTGTAACAAAAAATATCCCTAATGCATCTTAATATAAGAAAACATGATATTAAATTATATAATAGTATAATGCTAATAATGATCCCACTAGGATTGAAGGGCCACCTAATCAACTTGTAGCATTGGATAGTGGAAGACCAAACAAAATAGTAATGGGGAGGAAATGGAAACCTAATCAAGAGATCAATGTAACAAATGTAAAATACTGATAGTATAATATTTTGGTGCAATTCTTATAAAATATGAGCATTACAGATGTTTCGCATGACATCCTACCAATCTACCAATTTTATATAATATACATACAAGTATAGCCATAGAAATCTAATGTTTTTTATAAGCTTAATAAATTAAACTCCATAAAAATGAAAAATGGAAACCCTTTCATGGATGGACTTCCCTATCTTCCTATCAAAAGAAACTTCATTGATGTTTGAACTCAAATGAACATAGGAAATTTCCTCTTACTTTCCAATAACACCATATGATCATGTGCATAACTTGGGTTAGTCCATTCACAAGATGCAATGAATTTCCTCCACTTCCTCTACATTTATTCTTGCAATTAAGGGAATTAACAACATGTAGTTACCTTTTCTTTGGTTATATCTACTTTTTTTACCTTTACAAGAGGGGAAAATATCCATTGTTAAGTTTCAAGCATGCCGTGGTTATAAAGATACACAAATGGTGAACCTTATATGATACCATTTCGTGGTAACGATAACACATAGGGTATGTATATAAGGATTTAGATTTTCACCTATGTTCATGTTGTTCCAATACAATTTAAGACAAATTCCTTGCATATAAGAATTGAAATTACAATTATGAAGTGCCAAATATAACTCAATATAATAACTATTCCTAACCAACAATGTGAAAATGTTAAAGAATAATACAAAAATTGGAAATAAATAATTAGTTAAGAAAGATTGGTCTAACATTCCTTGGTTCTAGTGAGCCAATAAAAAATGATCTCACTTTTCTTAGTTGTTGTGGAGCAAGGTTTGATTAAATCTTAATACCCACCTAAACCCCAACCTAAAAATATATTCTAAAAAAATGAATACTTTATAAGTTCAATAATTTGGAGGTATAAATCTAGCCCATGATTTGGAGGTTATTCATTAGTGGAAGTTAGGAATGATACGAATCCATCCCATGATTTGGAGGTATGAATCTAGCTCGTTATTTGGAGATGATTCTGTAGCAAAAACTAGAACTAAATTGAATCCAACACACGATTTGAAGGTACGAATTGAGGCTATGATTTGGAGGTATGAATTGATCCCATGATTTGGAGGTTATTCCTAAAACCATCCAAATAAAATAACCCCCATTATTTATATTACTATGTCAAATTAAAAACACCCCTTGACACCTTAATACGAGGCAATATATTTTTGAGTTTTTTAAGAGTATTCAAACCCCCAATATGAATGGATGTGATATGATAGTGCCTTGCTAGTGAACCCCCCATGAAAGAACCTTTGTTTGCCTACAGAAATCATGTCTTCTTTAATAACATTGTTGTTCTTCCCAAGGAATATTTGAACTCTCGTACCCCAACAATGGCGCCAAGATGTTAGCACTCGGAATTTAACCCCGGTTGTGAAACGATAATCCCAAGGTAACCAAAAAACCAAGATTTAGGAGGAAATTTGGATTCTTTCCTTCCAGAGAGGGATCTCTCAATAAATAATCGCACATGCTAGATTTATTTTGAATAAAATTGAATAGTTACAATGGCCAAAACAGGTGGTCATTGGGCATGGAGTCAAATATGAAAAACAAGTAATAAGAGTGCTTTGCAATGAAATTATTAAATAGAGGCATGGTAGCTAGTATTTTATAGTCAAAAAATGATTGTCTAGTGATAAAGAATATTAAAGAATAGTCCATTAACATGGGAATCTCAAGATGAATCCAATGCTAACTTTGATAACTTTAGTGGAAATAGTTTGTTAATGCTTGAAAGTAAAGGATCGGAGCATATGATTGTGAATTCCAACCCAATATACACTCATTCAAGCATGAAAAGAAAACATAATGGAAAGGTAAACAGGAAGCACATTCACATGAGGAAAGAAAATACAGACTGTAAAATGAATAATACAAGAATCTCTGCAAAAAAACCTACTTGTCTCTGAAATTTTATTAATCTTAAATCTTTCTTACAAAATTCAGATCTTGCTCACGGGTTCCAACCCTCAATATATTGTAAAAAGTTGCTTAAATACATCAAAATGATCCTTTAGTTCATAACTACTTCTATGCTAAAAATAGGCAAAATAATTGTCTTATTACATTTGTCATTTGCTTCCTAACAAACTAACTACTCAGAAATTTATTACATTTTTCAAAATAAACTAGTCTTCAAACTCTCCGAACTTCTTTATTGATGTAGCCTATACTTTGTTCTGACAATATTTTCTACTATCTTCCACTAGTCCACATATGGAAGATATATATTGGCCATTTAGTTATCCAATACTCATAATTCTACATGATCCACATATGAAATTGTTGGAAATTGGAACAAACTGCTCTGAAAGTGTTGATTATTTTAAAGTCCATTATTAATTTATCAATCACTATTTTCCCTGATAGAGAATAGCTCATATCTACATAGTTCATGTGGTCCAATATGCATTTCACCAACAAATCCTAATATTCAACCTGAGAAAAAAGTCTACCATCTTCCTCCCAAAAGGAAGGTAAACCTTTTTGAAAAAGTGACACAAATGAACCTTTAAAAATATTCACTTGATGTTGCATTATGTCAATCTTGGAATGTATAGTGTCTATGTGTTGATGTTTTCCTACTACCTTCCTGGCCCAGGTGATCACTATGATTCTTTGTTTTATCCCCATGGTCCCTAAATATTCCTCTGATAAAGTATTAAGGAAATCGATTGTATTATAAGTTGTATCCACAGTATTCTTATTTAGGGATTCTTTTATTGCAGTGCAACTCTACCTGACAACATTTATAACCATCCCTTTGTCTAAAATGTTGTTCAAATATGGTATGAGCTTAAATTCCTCGACAATGATCATATCCCAAATGAGGTGTCTTACTCCCTGCATTGGCAATTTCCCAGAAAATTGCTTCACCAGTTTATCATTTTTATCGAGCAGTTCTTTATATTTATTTTAAAGTGCTTTTCTTTCCTCTTCCTTCTTTAGAACTGCATCAGCCATATTTTTATTGTGGCTTTTCAGACCAACAATTTCCAAGTCCTTCAAACTTACCTAGGACATAGCCTGCACAATAGATTATGTACTTGTCTATGCAATAGTCTAAATTACCTATACCTCATCTTATTTACTTTTATCCTCTTTCTCTTTTTCCAAAGCCAATTTTCTTTAATTTAAAATATTAATTTATTCAACCAAAAGAGTGTTCTCGTTGTCCCATTCCTTCTTTTCATCAACAAGCTTCAATGGTTTTGCTTTACAATGACTCAGTTCATTAGATAGTAGGATCTTTTTCTTTCACCAATTCAGTCAATTTTGAAGCTTGAATTAATTGTGTAGCAGGAATATTCAATTTCTCTTTCAATAGCTAAATTCTATTCTCCTTCTCTGCAAGGGTTTTTTGTGTAACTTCTCCCTTATTGGATTCATTATCAATAGCTAGCAAATCTCCTTGATTTTTCATGATCTGTTACTAGTGTACCTCATTGTCTACCTTATCTTTCCTTAGTTGATTCTCAATTTTAGTCTGTGTGGATTGCAATTTAGAAACTTTCAAAGTGGACTTCAACGAATCACTATAAATTACCTCCCCAGTCTGCATGTGTAAGTGGATCATGTGAGGGACTGGGATATCCTCTAGGTTTAGACTCATTTATACTATCATGTTCTTGGTGGCAACTACCAAGTTCAAAGTATTCTTAGCATGGTCTTTAACAGTCACCAAAGAAACCTCTTTACTGGAAATTTTCCTCACATTTGCATACAATTTTAGAGATTTATCTAAGGATGTCTCCCTATCATTCTTATATTTATCATATATTTCATCTCTAGATTTAAACTTATCAGTGGATGTCTTAGGAACCTCTAAAAATTCATACTGTTGCATTTCAAAAGTTGCTCCCTTGACCTTTACCTGTTTTTTCTTACTTTCAGTTTTGACAACTTCAACCAAATCTCCCTCAGCTTCAACTTTCTTCCTTTTAGTTGTCTCTAAACCCTTCTTCTTATGTTTCCATTGCATCTAAAAACATCCTTTTACCTATCACCTCAATACTACTTGCCATGGGAATGACTACCTCTATTTTTTTTACCACCGCCAATGGATTTTCCTCTAAAACTTCTACATTTTCCTTTGGTGATGGATAATACAATCAATTTTCTTTCTCAATCAATCCTTCTACCTCCTGGTGCTCAAAAAAATTATTCTTATTTATTTGTCTTGTTATTGAGATAAGATGTGGTGGATCATAGTTCATAGCAAAAGTTGTTTTAAAATCCATTTCCTTTAGCAAACTGTCCACTACATGAAGTGCGTCTTTATTATTTATAATAAAAGGTCCAACTACCCATGGAAATTTTATTTCTGAAGCTTTCTTGAAGCTGATGAAATGTTCATTTTATACTATCAATTTATGTGTTATTGACTCCAAATCAAATACTCTAGGAGTGAGGAAAGATGGAAAAATATATGGCTCATGAGTAAAATCATACACTCTGGTAATGGTATGCTCTTCTAATAGGAACCGGTCTCCTATTCTCCTATCTGGGGAAAATTCCAAAGATTCTTTCATCTATGGCATTACTTTGAGTAAATTATTTTGAAACAAAACGATGTAGACTTGTGCCATCAACAAATTCATATATTTGAAGAAGATGCTATTGATTTCTGTTGTACGAACCATTTCTGGAAATTGTAGATTTTCCTCATTGAAGAATAATAACATTTAGATCATATAAGATTGAAATATGAAATGCCCGGTACTGTGGAAATCCACTAGCTGAGAGTGAATGCTTTCAACTAAGAATTCAACAAATTTTAGGCATGGAGGTGGAAGAGACTGAGACTCATACTGATTCTAAACAACAAACTCATCAAAAACTCAAAAACATATTTGTCTGTGTCTAAACCTAATAACTGACTCATCATTGTAACAATCAGCTTTGTTTCTTCATTAAATAGGCTTACATCTAGGGGAAAATGCTGGCTATCAAGAGATACATCTGACCTTAAACATTTTGAGAAGAAGGGTTTCTTTTTCTCAATGGTAGCATTTCTAAAGGATTGAATTAGGTCTTCTTCATTGAAATATTCATGGTTTTGGGAAAAAGTAGGAGGAACAGTAAGAGATTCTCGGACAACAAGTGCATTAACAGGACATATAATCTTGGTTTTGGATAAATCCATTATTAACCTCTTATAAGAGGAATAATTTGACGTGCACCAGTCAATGAAATATGGAAATTTAAGGGTTTGGTCTGGACAGAAAAAATACAAATGAGATTGGAAGACATTGTGCAAATCAATACCCTGGTCTTTAAAATCATCCAACCTTGTTTTTAACTGGTGAATAGGGACAAAATATAGAATCGTATCAAATATCCCACCATCTGTATCTTCTAATACTTCATCTATTTTCAGAAAATCCATAGCCTGAGCCTCTACTTCTCCTCCATTATCCTTGTTTAAATACTATTGAGCAGGTAAAAACGCGGCCTACGTGGAAAACTGACGGTTTCATGGGTATATGTATGATTTTTATTTGTCCATGCAAAATAATTCTTTCTCCTCCCAATGCATAAAAGAGAAATATCCCTCAAACACGTGCCTTTTCCCTTTATAATATTCTTCATAGTGGTTTTTTGGATCAAAGGAAGCGATTTTATTTTCCACTAGTAGAATTATCTGTTAATATCCATGCACATCTCATTGATGGGGCCTTCTTTGTCTGTATATTTAATCTACTTTTCCTCTAAACCATCGATATTGATCACCCGTTAACCTCCCCCTTTCCTTATTCTGCTTCCCGGCTTGTTGCCTATCCTCCTTGCATTTTTATCTAGCGGACCTCCTAATCACCGTAGATCTACCCGATCTTCACTTCCCACCGTAGATCTTATCTCCTACATAATCCTCATCTTACTTTCTATTATTCACATGAAGTGTAAAATAGTGTGCAACTTCTATCAACGGATCACATGACATCCGTTGATCTCGACCTCCTATAATCCTGACCATTTATCAAGGATTCCCTTTAAAAAATTTGATGAGCTCCAACTAATCATATGGCACACATGTTCTCCCAGTGGACCCCATATTCATCGTTGATCTTACCGATCATCAATATCCACTGTCGATGAATGTTGATTTTTAAACATTCCGCTCACTCTCGATCTAACTTTCTTCATGCATATTGCCACTACGGATTCTTCCTACGTCGTAGATATTTTTATCTTCAAATGCTCACCGTAGATTTAGGTGGGCCATTATACCTTTTCGATAATCACTAAAATTTATTCTTCTGTGCAGCTTTCATCAGCAAATCCATCACCCACCGTAGATATTCCCTCCTAAATATATGGACCATTGAATTTTTTAGGATATACCATAGGCGCGATTTCTCCATTTTTTAGCCCTTTATTAATTTTAACCTGTGGTTTTATGAGAACGTAGAAGCCTTGGTCTCTAATTCATCATTTCTTAAGGCGCTTTCGGTCATATTATCAAAAATCCTTCATATCATATCCTTATTTCTCCTTAATCCTACTTACTCAACAGCTAACCAAAACAGTGCTAACACACAGCACTGGTGGATAGTACACTCTACAGACAGCTGATTGGTAGCTTATTGTAACTCACCCATTCAAGGCCAGATGTGTCTTATGATGTGAATGTTGTTTCCATATTCGTGTAGGAGCCACATGAGATTCATTAGAAAGCATTAAAGTGCATTTTTCATTATGTGCAACGTTCGATAGAGTTTTGGATCCTCTATTCTGTTGGTGCTCATCTAGATCTGATTAGTTTTACTAATTCAAATTGGGAAGGTGATAGTACTGACAAGAAATATACATATGGATTTTTGTTCATGTTATGATCTAGACCAATCTATTGGTCAAGCAAGAAGCAAGAAGTAAGAAGCTCTTGGTCTCTCTTCACATGAAGCAGATTATCAAGGGGTTGTGAATGCAACTATTCAGGCAATTTGACTACATGGGATTCTGACAGAATTTGGAATTCACACTTCTACTTCAGTATACCTATTATGTAATAATCAAAGTGAAATCAAGATATCCATTTATCTAGTATAGAAGCAGCAAACCAAGTACATTGAAGTCCACATGCACTAAATTCAGGAACTAGTGCATAGTAAGGCTATCGTTCTACATTACTACCCTATAAAAGAGAACATTGTAGAAATATTCACCAAAACTTTCACTAAAAATATATTTTTATATCTCATATCTCTTCTTGGTGTAAAGGTTTGATTTGGTTATTGTTCCTGGATTTACTGCTAATTTTGAAGGGGGAGGATTCCCATGAGTTTTTCCCCATTTATTCGGTTTATTTAGTTATTGTTTACATTAGATTATATAGGCGACCTTTAGTCTTTGTTTCTAGGGCCCATGTTGTCCAATTTTGGATTAAGGGGAGGTTTTTGGATTACTTATAGTCCTCCCTTTGACCACCATAGTCTAACTGTCTTTTCCTAACTTCAGAGTTTGTTTCCACCTCAGTAGTGCCATGGGGAACTCATCTAGGGACCACCTACCACTTGATGCACCCATTTGCATAAGTTTGGGAGATCTAGAGGCCAATCCCTATAATTTAGGAACCCACAATAAGTCGTGGGAGTCTGACCATCAGTTCACCCTAGTCTTTGTTACGTTATCCACAGTTGGGCATCAGTTAGTTCATCTCTAGTTAGCCTAGCGCCACTTTTGTTTGATTTAAGGAGGTTGGGTGCATTTTCCTACCTTACTTGTTCAGTTAACTAACTGTGAACTGATTTAGTTTTCCTGAGTTACATTAGTGAGCTCTCAATGGTGATTTTTCACACATTGAGTTAGCATTGGATTCATTCCAAGTTGGTGAATTCGAATAATACCTAGTGGATTCAAATTCTCCCTATTGTACCATCATTGTATTACAAAGAGGTTGATGATAATGAATGTAATGTTATGTTGACCAATTTTGTCTCTTGGTTATTCAATTTCACCAAGAATGTTTTGTCAGTGTATATTCAATTGCTTCTTTCTTCTTCCGCCTTCTTTCACAGTGAATTCATTCAGGCCTGAGGTTCCTAAGTTTTTCCAAATTAAACAAAAATTACAACCTGTGGATATCATGTTTAGAAAAAACCCGCCAATGGGTATCACTCGAAGTACCAACCTCTAGATATCATGCCGGAAAAAACCCACCAATGGGTCTCATTCTGAGCATAGTTCATTCTTTGTTTCAAACTCATTAAAAAATGAAGCAAACACCCATGCATTATTTCCACCCATATTCAAGTTAATTAAAAAAAGGGATAGGTGTTGAAATTGCGTTTTACTTTTTCATGCTCTTGTTAAAACATGAAAAAGATTATGAGTGCTTTTGATACCATAGTCGTACTCGTTAAAAGTAAGGAAAAGGGTGTCGAATTTAGTAATATTTTCTCGTACTCATAAAATAATGTGGAAGAGTCTCTCAAGTGATAGTTTATCCCCTTTTCAACCTCATTAGACTATATACGAAAAATGAACTCTTTGGAGTCTCCTTTAAGTTCCTTGCAAACTCCCTAAACATGAAAATATTGTCGAGTGAACTTGTTTTCTTTCACACTTGTAAAAAAATTGAAAGGACAACTATTTCTTGATATTTTACCCCTTTTTGGACCACATGGACTAGTTATGAAAAAGGTATACTCTATTCTACCTTGACTAGAATATTTCTCCCTCGTATTGTTTTATCCTTTTTCAGACATAGGATACAAAATATGTGAAAAAGACATCTTGGATTCTCCTTCAAATCCTTTTCAAACTCTCTAAATGTGAAAAGATCACTGAATTTACCTTCTTTGGGCTCGTAAAATAATGCATCGAAGGGCCAATATGGGATCAAAACTCTCCTTCATGTTTGTTAAATATATGATGAGGGACTCATCTAAGACGATCTATACTGAGCATTTGTTACCCTCCTCAAGCTCGTTAAAAAACAAAGAGGTACTCATCTATCATGATGGGGAGAAATTGGGGAAGACATGTTATAAGTTTTGTTGGAAAAATTTATGGAAGCTTGTTGTTGTCGTTAAACGTGGAACTTGTTTTCTAGACGTCTTATAGTTGGGTAATCTACTTTCCTCTAAGTGATACCAATCTCATGATTCATTTCATTTCTTTGACTCCTTGAAAGAATGTCTTGGTTATTGTCCCGTAATGTTTTGGTTTGTATCTCATGGAGTCATGCTACGTAGTCACTTGTCATGCCATCTAATGTTCAAGTGAAGTTATCTCGAGTTATACTTTTTACAGTATCATTGACCTTCATCCTCATGTCATTTTATGCTCATTTGATGTACCATCTATCATCACTTTTCGATGTCACTTTCGTGTCAATGATGTGGGATACATTTTGACCCTGCTTTGATGAGTCTATTCCTATCGACATCAGCACATCATCCAGTAACTAGGCTTATAAACCATTTAGTACATTGGAAACTGCATGCCTCAATGGTAGGTTTCCTTTCTTTCGACAGTATGTTTAAATCATTTACCTCTGATCAAATGATTCTACACATATTTGACTTCAGCTCATTCATTCACATTCATTGGATTGTACAAGGATACCTTGAGAGTCATTATCATCACTGGTGATTTCCATCTCACTTGTTAACGATTTACATTAATTATCAGTAATCAAGTGGTTTCTCCCATGTTCGACTTCAGTACCATTATTCACATGGCTAGAATTGTATCTTTTTGGGTTCAGGTTGAATACCCCAAGGAATTTTGTTATGTATTTACCTAGGTTGTGATTGATATTTATTTAGTAGGCTCCATCATGGACATCATGTCAGTGGTCTTATTGATGTATATATTGTCACATAGATCCACTCTCTATTGGTATGTGGCTATGTTTCGGTTGTGTCATAGATCCACTATGTACTCTTTTGTGGATAAGACTTGATATTGTCATATAGATATGGATGCACATTGTATCTTTTGGTGTCCATATCCTTGATCAATACTTTCATGGATCTACAATGTATTGATTGGTGGTCATGCTTTGAGTCGGTTTGTTTTGAGCATGGATATTCCTACATTAGATAGATTTATTGTTTGGTGTTTGATTGCAGTATCCTTCTAGCACTCTTCCAAATATCCTTTGCACCTATATTTTGATAAAGTATTTCAGACATCAGATCCCTTATGACCTCACACTTTAGGGGGGGTCTATTACACCTCAAAATGTCACACTCATATGTCCTCCTTAAATTTTATGTTTCATCACCGTGAAAATGTGGTTATTATGCTTCCTAGATGAGTTCTAGAGGGAAACATAAAGCATATTATGGTCCATATACATGTTAGGAAGAAAAAACCATCATTACGAGGTCAAAATATCATCATTTAGACCTTGATTTTTTCCAATTTTTGAAGGTTGTATCCACCCTACCTTGTCCAAGGATGGATAAATCCCAACTCCTAGTGTTAGGGGAGTGATAATTTCTCTTTTTATCACCATGTGGACTTCATTGGGGGAGAAATAAATTTTGTACAACTACTTTGGAATGGATTTAGGATTATGATTTTCGGTAAGATTTTGGATGGGAGTTCTATGCTTTGAATCCTCCTTCCCTTTCCATTTCAAAGAGGTTAATCCTTCTTGATCCATCATTTTCTCCATAGTAGTTAAGCCTCCAAACCTTATATAATGATGGAAATTCTTGGGTGAAAAATAGGGGAAGAAGAAAGTATCCTTACTAGGCTCAATCGTAGAGTGATAAATAGAGAAAAGGCTTGGATATGTTGTCCTTATGATAGTGTGATTCTCAAAGAGATTTGGAAGGAAATATTGAAGTACATGTTGTTGCAAAGTTAGGTATATGATTGTACATGATTCTTTATGGCTTTCTGGTTGATATAAACTTAGCCTATTTCTCCCATACTTGTTTCCAATGCCATGTATGTTTGTGTTGTTGCATTCAAAGTAGATAGATCTCGTTATTATTAACAATACTTTGTGGAAAAAATTAAGTCTTGTGTTGTCTTCATAGGTTTCTTCTAATATTTGGGGCTTTGGGCATCAAGTTTGAAGACTGGAGTAACGAGAAAAATAATCCAGAAAGAGGTGAGTTACCCATCTATTCCTACCCTCTTTTATTCTTATCATGATGTATGCATAAAATATAGGTCAACGATAAAGTTAGTGTCTATTTGTTTTCCTCTATTTTTTATTAGGGACTCATCATATATCCAAGAGAAGTTATACTTGTTCATAGGGATGATTTTCTGCCATAGAGAGAGAGTCATATTTATATCCCCAGGAATTATACTTCTAATTGTCTCTATTTTTGTCTTAATTTACCCTAGAGTATTCCAACATATTTGTTTTTCAACATGATGCAGCAGGGTGTATACATTGAAAATTTAGAAAATATTTTCAAAGTTCTTGTTGATTAATTATTTTTATATCAATGTTGCATTGTTTTAATACTCCTTTCTTAAATATCTTGTTCATCCAAAAAAATGGCAATACCCCTAGAGGCCCCTTTAGAGCTTATTTCTACTATTTTTCTTTTATTCCAATTTGGGTTCCTATTCTAGTCATTTCTAGTTTTGAGCTTTGTCTCCTAGATGAGAAGAACATTAGGATTTTCAAAGGTAACAATATATTTGATTTCTTTCCTTTTAAACTTGTTGCTTAGGATTCTACAGTTCCAAGATGCCACTTTCATCATTTACCTATGTTGGGTTTTGAACCTCCTCCTCGCTGGATTCCCCTAGTGCTTTCTACCAGTTTTTTTTTCTAATGGAAGACAAAGATTGTTCTATGGTTGAATATTGACCCATCATTTTTTTTCTTTTGAGTTGCTTCTTCTCTTGTTTCCCTACCTATTCTTCTGCTTGGTTTTTTGGTTTGGATTTCTTCTTCACCATGCTTCTCTTGATTGCTTGAAGGTTAATGAGATTGTTTTCAAGTTAAAACCCATAGTATTGTGGCTTTGGAGCCTAACACATCCACTAGAGATCTTATAGGATCAATTTATACTTGGAAGGATGGTGATTCTTGAGATATTGGATGGGAAAGAAAGAAGGGTACTCAAGGGGAAAAAGTAGATCCTTGAGGGGTTAAAAAGGTATATACAACTTCTAAAAATGTTGGTTGGACTTGTTTCAATTAAGGAGGGAGGTCAGAGGGTTTTATTTGAGTTCAAGTCCCTCGAAATGGGTTTCATTCTAGGAGAGCATTTCATATCAATTTCTAGGTGGGGATTTTGCAAGTAATATTGGGTTTGGTGTCATGGATTTTGTATGAGAATCAAGGGCCACACTAGGGAAACTAGATGGTTTGAAGGGTTTGATACTATCGATATTATTTCTACTTAATATGTTCTAGCTTATTTGGTTTGTCCCATTTTTCAATTCAACATTTTTCTTTTTATTGTTTGTCAAGTGACATCATTGGTCTGTGTTGATTCTAGTTATTGTGGGTTATTCTTGTAGTATTTGACAAAATGGACATATCCATGGCATGTTTTACATTTAAATGGGAGTTTCTCATGGTCCATTTTTTTATTATGCTGCCAATTTTTTTAAATTTAGTAGAATAGATTCTAGAATTCTTTTTTCCAAATCCACCTCTACACAGATTCTGGCACAGGAAAACATATTTGATTTTGGCTCTACCATATCCACGTATTTCCCCATCTTGTTTCCTATGTTCACAAGAGAGTCTAGACCCCAACAATGGAGTGACAGATAAGGGAGACAAATCCATGAATGAAAGAAGACACATCAAGCTCAGGATTAAAGTACAGAGTCCAACGATTAAAGTACACACCATGGTTGCTAAAGAAGTGTGGGCCTCCTCAAAAGATTAGGTCTCTATCCTTTTTGGTTTCAAAAGGAAAAGCGTAATACCCTCTTCGACATAAGTAATGTCTCATCCTTCCCTTAATTAACACATGATAGTTCTTTTGTAACCAAACTTCCATAGAGCAGGGGGGAGGATAGATATATGTAACTTTATCGATAAGGACACGTTCACCAAGTGTTAGATCCATCTGACGAGAAGGACCCCCCTCAATTTCCACTTTAGGAATGTTGTCAATCTTTTTCACAAATTTGGGGGGAATAGGATTAGGGGAATAAGAGGTGATGGATTCGATGAGGGAATTAAAATCCTTCTCATCGGGAGCAGGGGGCATAGACCGGAAGAGATAGCCTCCATGGAGGCTAGGGGGAGCTAGATTTACTATCAGGGGTGGACAGATAAACCAAACATATATTCCAACAGTGCTACCTTGAGTGGATTTCTTTTACACATATCTACAGGGAAGTAAACTCTGCAACGAATGAGGTTTCCAATAAATATCTTACAATCTAACCAAGAATACTGCTGGAAGAAAAAATCAATGATGGAGAACTTATATATTTTAAGGAGATATGGTATCCCTACTTATTGTGGAGTCCATTATTGTTTAAATATGGTTAACTATTGTTCCTTAATATTTTTGGTTGTCGCTTGGTAGGCATCTCATGATATAGAGAGTTTTCATATATAGGATGGGGACTTATCCATATTAGGGATCTTCTCTATTGTTTAATATAGGATGGATGGGATTTTTGTCTCTCGAAGTATCTGATCCTATTTATAACATGTCGATTCATAATGTGATGGGGTAACATAGAATGATGGAGTCAATATTTGGCCTTGGGGTTTTGATCATCACTTTTTTAAGAGTTCAATGTATATTTCTATAAAAATTTAGAGGATTTTTTCTTCAGAAGAAAAGAAAAAATGAAATTTATCATAAATATCACAAATTCTTGCATCCCAATATCTTTTAGGGATTATTTAATTCCTTATTTCAATATGGAGCTCATGAGAGTTAATAATTATTTTAACATTATGATTTACTTCAATGAGATAATTATAATGTAAAGATTATTTTGATATTCTATGTTAGGGAAAATGACCTCTTTACAGTATCTTAATTTCCTATGTAGTTCTTTATTGCACCACAATTTATCTTCAAATTTACATGTAATACTATTTCTAATGGTTTCAATATTTTATAGAGTGGGCCCCCTCCTTTTTTCACCAATTATTTAGCAAAGACTTGGCATCTTTATTCCAACCCCTCTTAGGTCATATGTGGATTTCATCAAAGTTGGAAGCAATATTAGGAATCCTCTACTCTTTCATGTTAATTGTTTTGTGCTAGATTAGGTACATAGTCATATCCATACTCTCAATGAGGGAAACATGCAGTTATATAAGGAGGATGGATAGGGCATATTGATTTTAATTTTAATATTATAAGTTATTAAACAATTACGGATTTGCTTGATATATATCCATGATTCTCTAGAGATGTTGTAGCCTTAAACCACGCATCCATATAAGATAACAAGAGTAATGAGAGTTTCAAATATGATTTTATTTTTTCTCATAACCATATGTGCACTAATTTGAGTCCCTTTTCAATACCAAAATAGGTTTTCTACCCTCTATTAATAATTTTCCCAATGCTGTTGTTCCAGTTAATTTTATGATGAAGGTTGACTTTAAGATATTTATATGAAGTAACTTTATTTGGGTTGTTATTGGAATACACAAAAAATAAACATAAGGGATCTTTTGGGTTTGGTTATCATAACCTTTATTTTTTTTAGTCTGTCAAACAAATGTTAGAATAAAAATCCTGGAGAATTCTTAATTGCTTGTGAAGATCATAATGTATCTCACCATAAGAATATTATAAGCATAAAGAAAAAGAATGATGACTATTCCAACTAATGTAATGACATCACAACCTACTTCTTCCAAACATGCCTCTAATGTGTTAATGTAAATGTCAAAAATGCATATCCCATCGGACAACCTTGTTTAAATCCTATATAACAATTAATTTATTTTTACTAATCCTCAATGTTTTGGAACTTAGCAATATAGAATGGACCTTGTTCCTCTCCCTCCTTGGGTAAGGTGAGTAACTAATTGTACCCCTATATTCTACATCAAGTGAGTCACTAATCGCACCTCACCCTCGTTGGGTTGGGAAACTCACTAATTATGCCTCTTCCACAAAAAATTACACCCACTTAGGAGGGGATAAATCAATCATATCTTGCATGACAAGCAAGTCATTTATCGCACTCCATTCACAACGAATGAATCACTCATGTTTCATTCATTTTGAATAAACCCTATCCACCTTAATCACGACAAGCATTAACCATACCTTGTCCATTGTGTAGTCAAATCACAATTGTACCTTGCAGCCAAATATAATTTGTGTTTCCAAGGTGTTTGACGGGGGACAACTGGTTTGACTGAATGAGTCGAGTTCCATTATGGTGGAAGCAATTTAGAATATGTCGACAAATCAAAGAAATCAAGCAAAAGAGTATGTTTACAGAAAAAAATGCAAGAATTTGAAACAAAGTTCTTATATTACTTCTCTATGTACTATGTTACATGCGTCACTTCGTTTATAATACATTAATGTATAGGTTTATAAAGAGTGTGTTGGAACAGTTGGGTTCCTTCCAGTTACGTTCAATTACAAGAAAATTTGTAATGATTGCAGAAGTGCAACCATCACAATCAATTTGTAGGCAGGGCGACAGTCTATCAGATTCGATATGCCATGGTCAATGTCGACGGAGCATGCTAGAGTCGTCGGTCTTCAAGGAGTTATGAAGTTGTGATCGATTCTGAAGGATGCAGTAGTAATTGTCGACCAAGCATACTGGATTCGCCAGTCATCGACGCTTTATGTTATGGTCGGTTCCGACGGATGGAGTAGTCGATGTGGACGAAGCATGCTAGATTATTCGATCTTCGACGAGTTTTGTTGTGGTCAGTTCCAATGGATTTTGTAGTTGGTGTCGATGGAGCACTTTGGAGTCATCATTCTTCGATGAGTTATGTTGTGAGAAGTCGACTAAGACTAGGAAAACTAGTCCTAGTAGACTTCCTGGATGGATCATTCCTCCCTCCTTAAGAAGCAATGGTCCCTATTTCTTGCTCAAGTAGATGAGGAAAATTCTTGGTCAGTTAATCAATAGAATTTCACTTTCCTTGGCCTAGGATTTGTCCTGCTTTAGCTACCCAAAATAAGGGAATTGCTTGCATCCTTCTATGTTGTATTATTCATCCCACGATTATGTCATGAGGAAGAGGCTCCTGAATGTCTAGATGTGTGTCTTTAGGTTATGTTGTCTACAAGTTTGTTTTTTCAAGAAATGGTGCATGATATGGTCGAATTGCATCCACATTCAAGGCTGGATATAGACCTAGGTATGACAAAATGTTGAGCTTGAAAAATTTTTCACCAATCTACTCAAGAAAAGTATATGGACCATAATGCAAAGGATTTAGATTCTTGTATGGACCAGTGAACTGGTTTATCTTGAGGTGTATCCAAACCTAGTCCCCAACTTTAAAAGAATGAGGAATACGATGTTTATCGTGTCAATCCTCAGCTTTCGCATTAGCTCGTCGTAACATCTCCTACACTTGTTTATAAATGTCACAAATATGATCCTTGAATTTGAGTTATTTCTCAACTTCTTTCTATACATGATCAATGTCGTCCAATTGTGTTGAAGAACTGATCAAGTCGACAGGTGTTGAGGATTCAAATCCATAGCCTTATCCCAAAAAGACTCTTGCATGTCGATTTGTGTTGAGCACAATTGTAACTATGTTGAATGTATGGGATACTTCATCCCATGTTTGATGATGCTTGTGGTTCTACATGCAAAGTAGTTGTCCAATCAAGCATATCGCAACTTCCATCTGTCCATCTGTCTAAGGGTGGAACTCTCTCGACAAAGAAAGACGTGTGTCGAGTTGCTTCCAGAGCTTTTTCCAAAAAATGATGACAGGTCTAGCATATCTATCAAAAACGATAGTTGTCAGTAAGTCGAAATGATTCCATACATGTTTGAAGAAGAGTTGAGAAGTCTACTGCGTTGTCGTCATCTTCTTGCAAAGAATGAGAATGGACATGTTGGAAAATCTATCCACTACGACCAAGATCGCATCATGATGATGCTTGGTGATAGGGTATCTCTTCAAGTAGTCCATAGAAATAGATTCCCAAGGTCAATTAGGAAGTGGTACGGACGTGTATAAGCCTTGTCACCTATTAGGCGGTTAACCAATGGCACAAAACACACATTATCAGATGTACTTGTCGATGTCATATTTACATGTAGGCCAATAAAAATACTTTTGAAGAATGATGAGAGTCTTCGCCACTCCAAAGTGTCCTACAATATTGCTATAGTGTGCATCCCAAATGAGCTTCTGGTGGTACTTATAATTTTATGAGCTTGTATAGAAAGGTGTCTTTGAGGGAATAGTTGGTGGTAGACGATTTTTTGGTATGAAGTTGTCAATAGACTAATGAAAAGTCATTATCTACATGATACAACTAAGGCCAAGTAGTGGTGTCATATCCCTACATACTCAACACTGTAAGAAGGAGAGTAATGGGTGGTCAACTTAGACAATCAGCTAAGACATTGGATTTTCCTTTCCAATACTTAATTACCAACTAGAATTGTTGCAGGTAATTAATCCACTTGAGTTTTCAAGTTGTGTGCGCCTTGGACTACGACAGAGCAAACTATAAGGGTTAATGGTCGGTATGAACGACTAGTTCCTTTCCAAGGACATAGTGCTTCCATTGCTTGAGTGCTTGAACAATGGTGTAAAGATCCTTTTCATATGTCAAATACCTCCTAACGGTGTCATTGAAGGTTTCTAAATGAAAATCGACCGGGTGACCAGACTGCGTGATCACCTCTCGCAAGGCATAATTTGAGGCGTCAGTCTCAATATCAATGGGATGATGTAAATCAGGTAACACAAGTAATAGTGTAGTACAAAGATAGTGCTTAAGCTACTCAAAAGCTTGATGTTGTGTTGGGGTCCACTTACAAAAAATGATTCCATTCTCTTTATTCAACTGATTTGGTGGCTAGGTTATGTGACTGAAGTCGAGTACGAATCATCGATAAAAATTTGCCAAAGCATGAAAGCTTCTTACTTCATGAATGTTCTGAGGAATGGGCCAGTCTTTAAGAATCTGTATCTTTTCTAGCTCAATGTGAATTCCTGCAGAGTCGATTACAAACCCCAAGTATTTGATGTTGTTCATGGAAAATGAACACTTATCCAGATTCAAGTAGAGTTGATGTTTTGGAGGATGTCGAGGACTTGTCGGAGCTGTTGGACATGTTCCTCCCGTGTTCTACTGTAAATCAGAATGTTGTCAAGATAGATAATGATAGATTTCCTTCAAAAGGTCGCATCACATCATCTGTGTATCACATGAAGGTTGAGGGTGCATTGGTTAAGCCGAAAGGAATGACTAACCATTCAAACAATCCTTCCTTAGTCTTGAAAGCAGTCTTCTAGACATCTGAGGGATTGATCAGAATTTGATGATATCCTGACTTAAGCTCAAGTTTAGTAAATAATTTAGTACCTTTTAGTCTTCCTATAATGTTGAGGCTTGATCATGATCAATGCAAATTTCTGAGCATGGTTGATCAAATATTTTTCCTGACTAGCAGATACCATTTCAATTGTCATTTTGGTATTCCATACCACTAGTTGTGAATCTTGACAATCACCTTCTGTGATCGTAACAGATAACTTCCATGTCAATACCACAAGTAAGGTTTCCCAAACAATGCGTTGAATACGGAAAGAGGTCCCACATTGTAGAGTACTTCATCTTTGAAAGGCTTAAGAAATCATTCAAGATTGCATTGTCGAGTGATTCTGAGTTCTTGTCCATCCTTCATCCAACCGATGTAATAAGGCCGAGGATGAGGTGTGGTGACAAGACCTAATTTATTCAGAGGAGCTTCAGAAACAAAGTTCTTTTGGCTACCATTATCCACATGGATTGTTTTGAACCCATATTTGTGTATGGAACATGCACTCTTGTTCCTCCTCGTTAGCAATAATTGAGTCTACTTGAGTCATTGATGTCGATTCCAAGAGGGATGATGATTCTGGGTCAAATTCCAAGATGGATTTGTCGAATATGTAGGATGCAGACATTTTTTCTAGAAATTTCTCTCGAGCTTTTCATTCTGATACATCATGCCAGGATGAGTTGTGTAATCGCACCATTTCCAAGCGGGAAGTTTCCTAGTGCGATCCCTCTTGTCTTTCTTAGAGTGTCTCTTGCCCTGATCGTGCCTCGGTGGAGTGGGTTGGGTAAGGCGTTCATATGGGAAGTTGGCTATCAACAGAGGCTTCTTGTCGGATGGTCATCCTATCTGTTTAGTCGTGATTCGTGCTTTTCCTTTATTCTTGGCTTTAATCTTGATAGTATAATGGAATTTCTACGAGCATATTGATAGTAAGGAACTCCATCTCTTACTGAATGTATGGGGATAGATAGTTGACGTACTTCAGAACAAGCAATTTTCCTCTTCTTGAACACCAATTCTAGCCATGAGTTGATAGAACTCGTCAGTATAGCTCTATACAGACTAGTCTTTCCACTGTCCAAGTTGTTGCCACTTCTTATATTGTTGCTCAAGGTATTTTGGTGGATAGAACTCACTTCGGACATGCTTGATGAATTTATTCCATGTGTCTATGGGATTGTCTTCTTTATCCATCTTCGTGGATAGATTCTCCCACCAACAGTGCACAGAAGTTGACATCTTTAAGGACGCAATGATGATCTTCTCAGCTTCCGAGAGTCAATTCACAAAGACATAAGATTCTAGTTGTTGTACCCAGTTGTCAACAGATTCCGTATCAATGTTTCCTTCAAGATTCGGTATATCCAAGTTCATTTGAGCTTTAAAGGGGTTGTCTTTGTTATAAGTGTATCTTATCGATGTTTCTTCCGAGAGGCGATTCGCATGAGAATCTCATTGAATTGGGAGAACATTTCGGTCCGTTGTCAAGCTAGTGCTTGCTCTATGAGTTGCTTTATCTCTTCAGTTGCATGGATTTTGGCTGCTTCTCCTACATCTTTGGATGAGTGTTTCAAACTAGTGGATACTCAGAAGTCGAAGGTAGCATCTGCCGAGATTGTTGAGTTTGCGAGCGAATTTGCACAGGCATAAGTCAGGTAACTTTATAATAAGTGTCTATGCAGAATTTACACAAGGTCATGTTGAAAAGCTTGAAGACCAGATGGTAGCTCTAATACCAATGATTTGCATCACCCAGGTATTCGACGAAGGACAACATGTTCCACTGAATGAGTTGAGTTATGTTATGACGGAAGCAATTTAAACTATGCCAACAAATCAAAGTAGTCAGGAAATAAGAATATGTTTACAAACAAAATGCAAGAATTTGAAACGAAATTTTTTTATTACTTCTCTATGTACCCTATTACATGCATCATTTCCTCTATAATACTTTAATGCACAGGTTTATATAGAGTGTGTTGAAACGCTTGGGTTCCTGCCAGTTACATTCAGTTACAAGGGAAGTTGTAACGATTGCAGAAGTGCAACCATCACAATCGACTGGTAGACGGAGTGACAGTCTATCGAAGTCGGTATGTCGTGGTCGGTGTCAATGGAGCATGCTGAAGTCGTAAGTCTTTGACGAGTTATGTTATGGTCGGTTTCGACAAATGCAGTAATTGGTGTCGACAGAGCATGTTGAATTCTTCGGTCTTTGACGAGTTATGATATGGTCGGTTTCGACGGATGCAGTAGTTAGTGTCGATGGAGGATGTTGGATTTGTTGGTCTTCGATGAGTTATGTTGTGGTCGATTCCAATCGATGCAGTAGTCGGTGTCGATGGAGCATGTTGGAGTCGTCGATCTTCAACAAGTTATGTTGTGAGAAGCCGACTAGGACTAGGCCAACTAGTCGAACAAACCAATCAACTTCCTCGATGGATCAAAATCAATAATCACACCTCACCCTTCTTAGATCAGTCAGGACACTTTATCAATCTCATACAATCTTATAGCAATAGCTCTCAACTCAAATAGAATATTTTGCTCCTCTAATCTCTTGGAATAATTAATTCTAAACATTGTGTCAAACACTTTCCAAAAATCAAAGAACGACATATAAAATTCGTTTTACTATTAGAATAAACTTTTAAAATTTAAAATGATCTTATATGTAGTTGTGTTTACCTTATAGCAATAGCTCTCAACTCAAATAGAATATTTTGCTCCTCTAATCTCTTGGAATAATTAATTCTAAACATTGTGTCAAACACTTTCCAAAAATCAAAGAATGGCATATAAAATTGGTTTTACTATTAAAACAAACTTTTAAAATTTAAAATGATCCTATATGCAGTTTTGTTTTTATTTATTTATTTAAGTTAAATATTATAGTATGGAGAGATATAATGATGAAAAAAATTACCATTCAAATTGGTTTCCCAAGTTACACATACAGAAAAATCTATTCTTGCATTTCCTGGTACAACTAACCACTTCCCCATAAGTTACACATACACTAATTCTTGCATTACCTGGTGCAACTAACCACTTCTCCATAAGTTACACACAACAAACAAATGGTAACTACACATTACATTGCAACACTTCAAATATAATTAATTATTCAATATAATAACTCCATTGGCTGACCCCAAATCCTGCTGGAACTGTTGGAATATAGGAATCATAAATAGATATAAAGTATTAGTGTTTGGAACTGTTGGAATATAGGAATCATAAATAGATATAAAGTATTAGTGTTGAGATCGCAAATATATTGAGATTGCAAACATGGAGAGTCCATATTAACTGAAAAAGTCAAATCTTTTAAAGAAGCTTCATTTAAGAGACCATCTATTGTAATTGATTCAACTATTTTTCATTAATGTACGAACCATCTTGGCATAGCCGAGATCACTCTGGTTTTCGATAAATATTTTACATTAGATAAACAAGATCTTAAACTTCGAATGATGTTTTGGAATTTCTCGATGGAGTTATGATCCATTTTTGTTAATCAAATCTTAATTATCTTGTTGAACAACGGAGTAAAGGAGAAATTGTGATTTTGTTAATAAAGGAGAAATTGTGACTTTGTTAAAAGTCATATGTTTCTTTCTGATTAGAACTAGCATAGAAGAGGAATTATCAAGCTTTACGAGGAATTCAATCTTTTCAAATGCAAAATTGTTTTAAAGTAGAAATGTTGTAAAAATGTGTAATACAATGTTTATGGATTTTAATTTATATGGTTATATATATAGTTTTAAATAATTTAAATTTAATTTGAGAAAATATGTTAATTTTAATAAAAAAAATTAGCCAACTACACATCTCTTACTAAGCTGTAAAATATGCCTCTTAAATGCAATCAAAAATCTATAAATATGCTTATAATCAAAGTGAAAAAGCATTTGGAATGCGTCAGAATGAGCACGTTCCAGAATGCGAGACAAGTCAAAATCTCCATAAGTTTATTAGTATAAGTCCAAATCTTTCACTGAAACCCGAATTTCACATGGAACAGGTGTAAATAATGGTAGTTAAATGCTTTCATCAACGACCTAATTTGACTCTCTTACAAGTGGAATCTAAGATTGGGACTCATAAGAGAAAGGGGCTAATGGAAATTTTACACATAACCCAATTGCTTGTGAATCTCATGGTGCCAGTTCTGGTCCAAATTTCCTACTGTACTCGTTGCTTGATCTCAAAATTTGTTTAATCACAGAGCTAAACTCATTCAACTTAAATGAATATATGCAACTCGGAAAAAATTCAGTTTGCAGACACAATGAATTCTCTGGCAGCTAATGAAGTGTTTGTAGCCAGCAGTATTACAATAAATAGCTTTGAAAATGGAAAACAAGGGACTCTGATCAAAATGGAATCGACACAAAACTTGTTATTCCCCTATCCTGAAGCAGGACTGAAAATTCCTGCTTCAAAGGATCAGAACCCAAAAGCTCAAACAGCCCTGAGTGAGAGCCAATCCAATAAAAAAATGCTTATAACAGCAAAATTATCTCTGCCCAACTTGGCTAATCTGTGAACAGTGGGGGGCAACAATCTGGTATCTCGCAGCAGCAGCAAATTCGTTCCAAACTGCACTAGCAATCAAAATAAACATAGTGAACAACAATCTCAAACAAATGAATATCACATTGAAAAACACTATAAGAAGCCATGTTTGAGCTGAATAGCGAAGCTCCTCAGCATAATCTTTTTTCAGTAGGTTACAGCTTTCCTTTTTCAGTAGCTTACAGCTTTCCTTAAGCTAAGCTGCTGACTTATGAGAGCTGTGTTCTGCTATCCTTAAGCACCAGACAGAAACGCCATTATGAACTTGTATGGATTGAGCTTAACCCTGATGGGCAGGATAGCTATGCCAACATTTCTGATAATTTCCATTGTTCCATTTTCTATAATCATAGTTCTGGTAATCCAGATAGTCAAATAATGGATTGTGTTTAAATTTTTGAACTTGTATGGATTGAGCTTAACCCTGATGGGCAGGATAGCTTTGACAACATTTCTGATAATTTCCATTGCTCCATCTTCTATGATCATAGTTCTGGTAATCCAGATAGTCAAATAATGGATTGGCTTTAAATTTTTGGAGTTTCATTGTGTAATGGTTTTCTATCAATATATTATACAATTTTAACTAATAAACTAGTTTAAATAAGTGACACAATGGAACTCCATAAATTTAATACAATGTTTAAACACTGTGAAAACATCCATATTCAAATAATCTATTGCTATATCTTGATCTTAGCATTCATCTATTTTTAACTTGATTTCTACTTACTTAATTCATCACTTAGAAAAACTATTTTAAACTTTTGAGGAGTTATCAGTCCATAAACTTAATAAATCCAATATACTTCAAGAAAAATCTGTGCTACTAGCAAGACAAAAATGAGAGATATTGAAGATATGTTTCTTGCTTACCATGCTCTGAAGAATGAGGTTGGTCGATGCCTTCTTGGCCTCGGCCATTCAATGTCTTCATATGGGAATTCATGGTAAGCACTCTCTGCAGGAGCTTCAAAGTAGTTAGCATGAAGAAGCGGTGAGTATTCAGTAGAAGGAGAGGGAGCAGCAGGATTCCCATGCAATTTATCAGAAACAGATGCTATTGATTGCTTAGGTGGTGGAATGGTCTGGGAAGGGGCTGCACGAGGAGAGGTTTGGGGGGATGAAGCAGGAGAAAATGGCGGAGAAATAGAAGGAGACGATGAAAAAAAATAGTTCTGATAGCCCGGACCAACACTGACTGGCAAAGGAGATGGAGGAGTTGGTGGTGAGGATGTGGGGGATGGCTGATGGTGATTAGAATGTGGAGGAACGTTCTCCAGTTCCAGTTCCCGCCCTGTATTGGGTTCCATTTCACCAATGGATTCTCAGAACCATTTCAAAAATTATCGCCTCTCATGAGCATCTAACACTGATTGGGCGTTGCCAAAAACGCCCTGAATCCCATTCAAGCTCTGACCATTTTCGCAAAAAACGCCATGAATCTTATGCAAACTTCAATACTGGATTCTCTACCATCTCAAAATCAATCTTGGGTATGGAATTATAGACTACTTTACCTCCAATCATTCGTCAAAATTCACGATCCAGCAATTATTTTTGAACAGCTGTGGATTTCTGTGAGCTGTGACAGTTTTTTCGGTGCGATCACTCTGCAACAATCTGAGGATTTTGCTGAATCACACACAGTTCATAACAACCCAGAAATCGTTGTCCGTCTTACATTCTTCTATCTGCCCACGAAGAGTCAAAACCTAAAACGTTTCTCTTCACGTGGTTATGAATATACGTCCAGCTACCATTCCAAAGCAACTACCTCTCAAAAGCTCAAAGCCAAACGGAGGTTGGTTTCTTTAAACCCCATGTTATCCAAAGCGTTACCTAATGTTCTTCACTTGAATGAATGGATTGAAATCTTGTTAGGTTGAGTTTAATGTTCTTCACTTGAATGAATGGATTGAAATCTTGTTAGGTTGAATTTTTTTGGCCGTTGGAGTAAAATGGTAGACCACTGGAAGATACACATTTTATATTCATCTATGCTTTACATCAATACCTTCCATTAGCTTTGACTTTGTACATGGCTAAAAATAAGTAGTATATATATCCATTCAAGAGTGTATATATATATATATCCATATGAGGTCGAAATACTAAACACGAGGCATAAAAAATGAGTTGGTAATCTTTAGACCATTTGCATCTTTCCAAGTAAGTTTGGCCTGAATTGCGCAATATTATTTGTTGTTAAAAATGAGATTTTCAGTTTTATAATTGCAATTTTTATTGTAAAAATGGATTCAGGACCCTTGATAACCCTTGGGACACCCATATTATGCATTTCCAATCACTGAAAACTACTATTTAAACAATTTCAGCCAAAAAACTTGCAAGATTTTAGGTGAAACTGTCTAGAGTTTAGCTCACTGCTAAAAAAATAAGGTATAGGAGTAAATAGTGGTTTGAACATAGTAATGGGAAAAAAGATTGAACATAGTAAATTTTAGAAATTTATTTAAAAATTGTGAATTTATATATATATAATAAAAAATTATAAAAAATTATGTTTTTTTAATATATTGAATAGTTTTTTAATTATTTAATTCTTTTATCTTTTTACATTGACAAATTAATATGTAATCATATTTTATTTATATTTGTGTTTGTTATCTCAAAAAATTATCTTATCTATATATAAAATTAAAAACCAAAAACAACCTTTTAAATAAGAAAAAAAATTTATGAAGAAGTGTTGCACTTAATTCTCTTCAACACCATGTTAGGAGATAAGTATCTTATTGTTTGCCTTAAATTCCTCAAAGACTGAAGTTGGAAAATGAGTTGGAAAGAGTGGAACCTAAGAGCACGAGCTACTTTGAATTTTTACAAGTTTTTGGATTTTGGAGGATTGGGTTTTCCTTTTTGCAGGTTGATCTGGTTCTTGAACAAGAGCTGTAGAGCTTTTTGAATCAGTTGTAGAGATTTAACCTGGATCAACATCGAATAAGGTTGCGTGTGCATTTTTCAAGAACCTAAGTTTGAGTGAGAAATATGAGTCATGGCAGTTGGAGGGGATCCTTCCCCTTCCCCTGAGCATGATGCCTTCAGGAGATTGGTGGCAGCAAGCAGCAAGAAAAAATTTAGTCAAATCAACAGAAGTTTGTCGAGAAATTAGACAATATACCTTCGGTGGATTTACCTGCAAAACACCCTTGCTGAACAGCTATGAATATTGTAGATCAGGGCCTTATTGGTCAGTTTATAGGTGTAATACCCTGGTTTCAACCCCAGTTGCATTAAATTATAAATGATGTAAATAGCGTTAATAAATCATGGTGTGGACCTCAAGGCAAAGGCCCCGCCATGGGTTTAGTGTTCTACGTTCGGCAATTAAAATCGATGTCAATGGTTATCGTGTTAGCCGATGGAACAATATAATTTTCTACATCATGTAAAAATGCAATTAATAAAATACCCACAACTAGCTATGTCAATGCAACATCAAAGAGATGGGGGCATGACTTCACAAGGAATGGGGGGGATATTCAAACCCTTGATCCAATGGGGAGAAGCCAAATGTCAAAGGGAAAACCCATAAAACTGTCAACTACCCATTTTGTCCTTTATGCCCAGTCATCCAAAAGTGGTTAAGTTAGTTAATGCATGGGGATGGGAAGAGTATGGAGGTCAATTTCGAATTGGACAGAGCACCCATTTTAGAAAAACATGTTTTAACTTAGTGGGCAAGAAAGAACCCAAAATTCACTACTCACCCATTATGCATTCACATTCTCTCTTCCTCACACGTGGGCTGGAGCTCTCGGCATTTTTCCTCACGTTTGCAGCAGTTTCCTTTGTTTTCCCCATGGCTGGGAAGATGTGTTGTTAATGTTCAGTGGCTGGGATCTCTCCTAGGCGTTTTTCTGTTGTTCCCTCCTTTACACGATTGGGGAATTTCATTTTTGGGTGTTGCACAGTCAATGGGAGAGTAGATCCACGAATTGGGGGATTGAAGGGGCCATTTTTGCCCATGTGAAGCCCATAGAACGTTTCTGAAATGAATTGCTCATCCTGGGTTGTTTTCCCCCATTTACCGATCTGTTTGGGTTGCAAACCCATCCCTTTTGGTTATGTTCTATGGTTGGGAAGGTAGACCCACGATTTGGGTGTGAATAGAGGTCATTTTTGCCTTTGGAAGGCCATCAAATGTTTTCTGAAATGATTTGGTCACTTGGGTCGTTTTCCCCATTTACCATTTTCGTGGTTCCCGAGACATTTTGTCCATACCCAGAATTTGTATTTCATTGTGTAGTGCATCCCTGTGTTGTCTTGGTTGAGTAAGTCCAAGAACCCATCTATTAGTGGGCTAACTATGTTTGGATGAAATTATTGGCTTGACTAGGGGTGTCTGATTTTGTTGGGTGTAATTTTGTGTTCCCTAGTTTCTTGTAGAAAGCATGCCCAACTCAGGGGTGGCAGTGGTGCTGAAATATTGAGGAGCACAGTGGCCTATGGTTGAGTGGAACGTTGCAGTGACATAGTTAGTTGCATGGAAGCTTCTTCTCCAGATAAGTATTCTTCTATTTAACTCTACAACTATATTTGCTTTGTAAATTATCATGAACATGATTGAATGCTTGAATAGGAAGAATGTTTCTTGTTTTATGATTATGAACAGCATGAATGTGGTGAATTAATGATGTTGCTTCTGCTGTGTATTAACATGTATTATGCATCTGTGTATGTATTTTATGTTATGATCATGGGGCTAGATTGCCCAATTAAATGATAGCAGTTCCATTAGTCGCATCCTCTCGAAGGGGAGGGGACGTGACAACATGTCTCTAGTCATCCCCCAAGGCAATTGATAGATGGGTTCAGAGGAATTGGAAGCCCCTTATCTTGACAAGAATACGTAGGCATCTGGTAGGTAAGGGATACTATGTATTCCTATTTAAAAATTTAGAAGATAGAGATCTAATTTTCTGAAATGGTCCATACTTCATGGCCCCTCAAGGGCTGTACCTAAATACGTGGACACCAAAATTTGATCTGTGCCAAGATGTGCCTTCAATAGATCCTGTTTGGGTTAGACTCCCGCTTCTTCCTCTTCACTACTGGAATCCAGAGTCTTTAGAAGCCATAGGAAACAAATTGGGGAAGTACATAGATAGGGCTGAAAGAAGAGACCAATACTCTTGTGCAAGAATATGTGTAGAGGTAGATATGGAGGTAGGGCTTCCTGAAGCAATTAAATTGACAGTAGCAGACTGGTCACATGTGCAGGAGCTCGATTATGAGCAATTTCCATTCAAATGCATGCATTGTCATGGATATGGTCATTTTGCTAGAACATGTAAGAAGAAACCAGAAGAGGAAGCTGACAAAGAGAAGGGAGAACAATGGACTAAAGCCCAAAAAACCAGCACAAAAAAGCAGGTTAATAGATCAAAAGGAAAAAGAGGAGAAATGGGGTCGGGCAGTAATCCCACCGGACAGAAGCAGAATGAGAATGAGACAGCTATGAAGGAAATCATATCTCAAAACAAATTTGCATTGTTGAGCAATCCAGAAGAACACGCTCCAATGCTTGAGGAGGGGGAAGTCCAACAATCTCAAGGACTGATAACGGAAGAAAATTCAATTGCTCGGGATCTCGGTTCTCCGGCTGGTGGCTCCTCCCCTACAAATGCAAAAATGGAAAAAAAGAAACCCATGGATAATTTTAAATCTTCTAAAGAAGAATCTCTAGAGAGGTACTTTAAAAAAGGACGAAAATCTCTTAAGAAGGTTTGAGAAGAAGAAGCTGAACGTTTGAAGATGTAGGAAAGTCAAGCAACAATAGAGATGTTTATTGGTAGGAATACTCGGGCTAGACCTATAAAGGGAGGCCCTCAGCCTTCTATCATAATTAAGTAATGCACATTGTCACTTGGAATTGCAAGGGGCTAGTAAATCCTTCGAAAGCCGAAGCTGTAAAAGATCTAGTAAAAATGGCTTCACCCAATGTCCTTTTGCTCGAAGGGACAAAGGTTGATGAGGAAACTCTCCTCTCATTAAGTAAAATGAAATGGAGGAAGAACACGGAGATCACAGTGAGTCCAAGGGGTTCATTTGGTGGACTTGCAACATTGTGGGAATAGGATACATTTTCTTTGGAATATTCCTTTAAAACTCAGCATTGGATATTTATTGAAATCCAACACCTCGCAAGTAAGATTTCTCGGTCTATTTTTAATCTTTATGTTCTTGTTAATTTTCAAGAGAAAAAAGAATGTTGGAAGTCTCTTGCAGATTATGTGGATACAAATGTACCATCCAATATGATTGTGGCTGGAGATCTCAACATCACGTTGGACCCAAAGGATAAAAATGGAGGAGTCTATGGGAGGGACCCAATGTTAAAAACAATGGAGAAATTTATTCATTTATGGGATTTGGTTGACTTGAATCCAAAGAAAGGCAGATTCATGTGGACCAATAACAGAGCAGGAGCAGTCAATATCTCAGCAAGACTGGATCGCTTCTTGGTTCAGAGCTCCTTTTTGGAGAAAAAAAATATTTCTTCTATCATTCTGCTAAAATTAACTTCATATCATAAACTTATTCTGCTACACTTTGAAGAGGAAGAAGATATTGGGCCCATTCCTTTCAGGTTTATCACAGTCTAGAGAGATTGTTAAGGTTTTATGAATATAGTATCACGATCTTGGTCTCGACCAGTAACAGGATCGCCAAATTTTGTATGGGAGCAAAAATTAAAATTCACTAAACTTGCTCTAAAGGAATGGGTTAAACAAACTTTGAAATTTCCATCCAGTGACAGAATAGAGGCGTTAAAAAATTTAGAGGAGATTCAAAAGGAAATAGATGAAGCAGTGTTGGGGCGCGCACCTCAACGGTCCTTAAGATGGGTAACTCCGCGGGTTTTGACTCAAAATAGTCTTAGGGGTGTCGGGGGTTGAGTCAAAGTCCTCTATTGTAATGAACCCGCGGCTTAAGACCAGGGTTTAGGGTTTTGGGTGCCCATGGTTTGAATCCATGTTTTTGTAAATAGTGTGATATAAATAGGCACTTGGGTAAATAAGAAAGGTTAGGCTTTTTTATGTAAAGAAAGAAAGGCAAAGCTAAGGCTGATTGTGTAAGGAAAGGTTAAGTCCTAGCTGTGTGCGTGGACGACCTCTGCAGCTATGTGCACAGAGGGTTTTTGTAAGAAGATTAAGGAAAGATCTACAGCTGTGTACGCAAAGGCCTGCTGCTGTGTGCGCGGCTTGAAGGGACTGAAGGGATCTGCAGCTGTGTGCGCAGATCAAGCTGTGGTTTTGCAGCACGTTGAATAAAACACAGTTTTGTGGATGTAACCCCTACACTGGGGGTGAACCACGTTATATCTGGTGTTGTGGTTTCTTGTGTTGTTTCTCTTTCTGTAGTCTTTTATGCATTAATAACTGTATACATTTGATAAATTAGATCACTGCTAATAACAAGCTTCGCTGTGAATTCCCTGTAGTGGGTTAAGCAAGTCACGATTGTTTATCTATCTGCGAAGTTGTATATGAGTGAATGATACAGCTATGTAATTATTGATTAATAAGTTTATTAAAGGCTAAGGTACAATAATATCCCTCTCTGCTTGTAGAAACCTGATTCTGCGGCACCCCATAGCTGTTTCGGGTGAGACTGCAACCTGCGTGTAGGTTGTTGCCGAAAGGGCCAACACTGTGGGTCTTTTGTTGGTGCGACATAAAAGGATTAAACCCGGGTCTGCCCTATTGCCCAACAAATTGGTTCCGTTGCCGGGACTTGAACCCGGGTCTCTCGGGTGAGATCCGAGTATCCTAACCAACTAGACTACAGGTCAGCACCGGCCCTAATCTCTCGGGTGAGAGCCGAGTATGCATATAGGTGCCCCGAACCCATTTCCACCACAAGTCCTATATTGTGAGTTCTATCAAGAACTGTTACCTGCTGCAAAGGTATGGACAAGGACCTAAGAACCCCTACTGTAATTTCTGCAAGTGTCAGCACCGGCCCGAGAACTGTTACCTGCTGCAAAGGTATGGACAAGGACCTAAGAACCCCTACTGTAATTTTTGCAAGTCTGTCGGTCATAATGAGGATGAGTGCCGCACCTATGACGCCTACCGGGTGCACAATGACGGCCCAAGTAATGATAGCTACGGTTACCAGGGGGGTGCCTCCGGTAGAGGTTCTTCTAGAGGCCGTGGTGGTATGGCCGGAAGAGGCCGAGGCCAATTGGTGTGTTACAATTGTAACCAAGCTGGGCATTTGGATCGTGACTGTCGGAACCCCACTACAACATGTTGGTACTGTCGCGCGGTAGATCATGTGATTGAGCAATGCCCACAGCTCATAGCTAAGATTCAGGCACAACAGAGTACCCCTCCGCAGAACATCCAGATGATTTCAGTTGAGCCCAGACCTGCCGCAACCGTCAATGTTGTCACACGGAGTGGCACTATGACACACCCACAGAATATAGAAAACTAGCCTGCCGACGCTTGGGTTCGTAAGGCTCCTGCGAAAATCCCAGCATTTGATATCACAAGAGAAAGAGAGACCTTTATGGAAGTCAAGAAATATTTTGCTGGCTCTAGCACATCCGTTGCACCTGTGCAACCACAGCAACTATCTTCGCAGCCCCAGGAAGCCCCGCTGGATAACGTAAGTACTCTCTCCTCCTTTTTACAGAGTTGCCTCAAACTTTTAAGAGATCAGGATGCTCTGACTGAGTTATAGAAAGTCATTGCTTCCTGCGGACCTCAGCAAAGTTCTGGTCAGGACAAAACTGTTCACAGAGTCAGCAGAACCGGCAGGGAAATGAGATTGAATGCTCAGATAGGAGCATACAATATGACTGATGTTATCTTGGACTTAGGGTCCGATGTAAATGTGTTAACTAAACAAACCTGGGAACAAATGGGAAAACCCACCCTCGCCTGGTCCCATATCCAGCTAAGACTAGCCAACCAGCAAAGGATCGTGCCTCTAGGAATATTCCTGAGTGTCCAAATAGATATTGCCGGGGTCAATACTATCATGGACTTCGAAGTAATTGAGACCGTTGATGACAGCAATCCCTACCTAGCCTTGTTAGGAATTGAATGGGCAATGGAAAATGCTGCAGTTATTAACCTAAAGAAGAGACAGATGATCTTCGAGGGGAGAGACTTGAGAGTCATCCTACCCCTAGATCCCTCACAAGGGGAACAGTACACAGAACCACTCCGACAAGAGGATCGGGATGATGTGGAGCCCATCTACACTATCACCGCACAGGAAGAAGGTTCTGAGGATCCTCCTGCCGCAGGTTGGGAGTCTGGTAGCTCCTGTAACACGGACTCTGAAGATGATTTAGAAAGCTAGCAGAACCGCTTACATGATCCCCATGGGTGCAGCCGTGCCCGGACTACCAAGTCCCTCAGATGGCTCAATTCACAACCAAACACTTTACCTATTTTTGATGGCTTGACCGATCCTGAACCATTCATTGCACAGGTCTCGGGCTTGATACCTGAGTCACAGAAACGGGAAGCTCTGGACTCCGCATTTCGAGCCACAGCAGCCAGGTGGTGGAAGGTCCATAAGGTACAGATCCTTAGCTGGGAAGCTTGTCAAAAGCTCCTGTACCTGCAATTTAAGGGCCCGATGGAGGAGCTGCGAAGCAAGTTTGATGGACATTCTAATCCTCGGGAACATTTGGAACAGTGCTACGAGGCATGGAAGTATGTCCCTCAAAATGAATGGGTACATAGATTTGTGCACACGCTAGAACCAATAGCAAAAAATTGGTACGTGGAGGCTGAGCTCCGCCAAGATACTGTAAGTTGGGACTGTCTTGTTCATAGTTTTATGCATACTTTCTATACTAATGATGTCTATCTAGCACTAGATGCATCTATCAGGATAATCCATACTAATATATTTGATGACCAAGAAGTACTAGAACATCAACTTGATTGGCCCACACAAGAAGCCCACGCAGTCGAATGTTATAACTTCGCAATTGACGAAGATGACGACCCACGCAACATCGCTATCCCTGAGTCAGAAGGATGCTGCGACGTACATGGACCAGCAGTCAAAGCCCTAGAAGTAACTCAGCCCCTGAAGACGCGCACAGTTAACATTGGATCCGAAACACAGCCTAAGCTTGCCACAATCGGCGACTATTGGGATGAGGAAATGGTCAGCAAGGTAACCCAACTTCTCCACGAGTACCAAGATCTCTTTCCAACAAAGTTTTTCAAAATGAAGGGTATCCTGGGAGATATTGGCGTAATGAAGATTCCTTTGAAACCCGATGCCAAACCTGTGAAACAGCGTCCTTATAGATTGAATCCGAAGTATAAAGAAAAGGTTAGGGTGGAGCTGGATAAGATGCTCGCCACAGGAATAATTGAGCCTGTTGAGGAATCTGAGTGGGTCAATCCTATGGTGGTCCAGGAGAAGAAGACTAAGGGTGAAATCCGAATCTGTGTAGACCTACGAAAACTCAATGATGCCTGCCTGCATGATCCTTTTCCCACCCCCTTTACAGACGAAGTGCTTGACAATGTCGGGGGTCAAGAAGTGTACTCTTTTACCGATGGTTTTTCTGGCTACCATCAGATCCGAATCGCTCCAGAGGACCGACATAAGACAACATTTGCTACCGAAATGGGATCCTTCTAGTATACTGTCATGCCCTTTGGGTTAAAGAATGCACCTGCTATATTTTCTAGAGTAGTCATCTCCGTGTTTAAGGAATACATACATAAATTCCTAGAAGTTTACTTTGATGATTGGACCATTTTTGGGCTAGTCAAAGACCATATAACCAGTTTGAGACTTATGTTGAACAAGTGTAGACAGCACCAGATTTCCCTAAATCTAAAAAAGTGTATCTTTTGTGCACCTTTTGGCATTCTGCTTGGTCACGTTGTATGTAAGCAAGGATTGATGATGGATCCTGCGAAGATCGCTATCATTGTGAACCTGCCACCCCCGAAGTCCGTCAAACAACTTCACATGACGTTGGGTCACACCGGCTACTACAGGAAATTCATCCAAGGCTATGCTCAGATTACCGCTCCGTTGGAGAGGCAGCTGAAGAAAGATATCAAGTTCGAGTGGACACCGGAGTGTCAAGCAAGCTTAGATATTTTAAAGGAAAAAATGGTCACCTCCCCTATTCTAGTATTTCCTGACTGGAACAAAGACTTCCATGTGCATGTCGACGCATCCTCCATTGCTCTGGGTACTATGCTAGCTCAGTCAGGAGTAGGTAATATCGATCACCCTATCTCTTTTGCAAGCAGAAAATTGTCCACAGCAGAGAAAAATTATACTATGACAGAACGCGAAGGTCTCGCTATGGTATATGCACTACAGAAGTTTCGACATTATCTACTAGGATCTCATTTTAAGATGTTTACTGACCATTCTATTTTGAAGTATCTGGTTAACAAGCCTGTGCTAGGTGGAAGAATATGTCGGTGGCTGATCCTATTCCAAGAATATGATTTTGAGATCATCGTTAAGCCTGGAAGACTTAACCTAGGACCTGACCACTTGTCGAGGCTCGACTCAAGCGAAGAACCTACCAATTTGGACGAAGGTCTTCCTGATGCCCGGCTATTTTCTATACAGATGGTTGATGAATATTTTCAGGATATTGTTCAATACTTGTCTACAGGTTTTCCACCCCCCGAGATGACCACACAGCAAAAGAAGCAGGTGGTGGTTCGCGCAGCGGACTTCACCTTAATAGTGGGACAGCTGTATAAAATGGGACCAAATGAAATACTGCACAGATGCGTCTTGGAGAATGAACGGCCACTAATTTTGGCTGAAGCACACTCTAGCGCAACAGGAGGTCATTATGCAGGGAAAGCCACCGCACAGAAGATTTTGACAGCCGGCCTATGGTGGCCCACAGTTCATAAGGATGCAAGGGAATATTGCCACAGCTGCGACGTCTGTCAGAGGACAGGAAAACCATCCAGGCAGGATGAAATGCCCCTAGTTCCACAGGTAACCTTACAAGATTTTGACAAATGGGCTATTGACTTTGTCGGCCCTATCAACCCCCCCGCGAAGAAGTCCGGAGCGCGATATATTATTACAGCTACTTCCTACCTTACTCATTGGGTTGAAGCCAACCAATCAAGAACTGTAGCGCTGCTACAGCCTCGCAATTCATCTTTGATCACATCTTATCCAGGTTTGGGTGCCCTCGCGTCCTTATGAGTGATCAAGGATCACATTTCTTAAATAAAACTATTGCAGTGCTGACTGAAGAATTTCAAGTATACCATCAGAAAAGTATAGCCTATCATCCACAAGCAAATGGGACTGTCAAATCTTTTAATAAGATCCTTTAGCATGCTTTGACAAAGATTTGTAATGCTAACAGAAATGATTAGGACCTTCAAATTCCAGCAGTGCTATGGGCTTACAGAACTACTTGCAAAAAATTGACAGGCCATACACCTTTTCGACTAGTTTATGGGAAAGAAGCCTTCATGCCCATGGAATACATTGTTCCCAGCCTCAGAATATCTTCTTTCACCGAGATGGATGACCCAGCCATAATGACAGAAAGACTGAAACAGATATTAGAACTCGAAGAAGATAGATTTATTGCAGGTTTCCAGCAACAGGTGCAGAAAGCTCGACAAAAAGCGTGGCATGACAGACACATCAAGAAGAAACAATTCCAGTAGGGTGATCTTGTGCTCCTCTATGACAGCAAATTCATGAAGTTCCCAGGAAAGTTCAGGACACATTGGAAGGGCCCATATATATTACAGAAAATTACTGATGGGGGCGCAGTCCAGCTAGCTAAGTTAAATGGAGAACTTTTCCCTTCTATGTTAAATGGGAGTCGTCTAAAAAAGTACAGGGACAGGCCAGGTACTCAGAATCAAAGGTAGCACCAAAAAAGAAAAGTCTATGTCCCCAGAACAGCTAAAATATGGTACTGGACCATCAGACAAGCTGCTCATAACACTAGGGAATGTCACAGTCTGAAGGCTGAAGTTTGGAAAGTCGAAGGTTGGTCAGGGGTCGTAGGGTCATACTGTGTCGAAGTGGAAGGTGGTTGTTGTGTCGTAGGTTCCAACTGTGTCGCAGCGTAGAATGTGATGGATGGGACAAAATGAAATTGGCGGCAGCAGCACGTGAGCTACTCTCAATACCTATAATTATGAGATTTTGGGAAAATCTGAGGCCGGGTGTGACGAGATTCTTGGCATTCAAGTAGATTTGGTGTCATTAATACACTATGCTGACAGATTTTGTAACAGAATTCTATAAGTAAGCTACATTGGCTTGTAAAATTTTCCTCGAAGCACTTCTTGGAGTTTGCTCAACTGGAGCCATGTCAAACAATTGTGAAGTCCAGGAGCTAGTACGAGAGTTCAGAGAGAGAGGTCTGTAGAACCTTTTGAGTAATCCGCCAGTACAGTCATATTCGACCTAGGTACACAGGCAGGCAGAAGTTCGCTCTAAATCAGGTGAAGGCAGGCACAAATTCGCTCTAACATGGAGCAACGAAGGCCATAAGACCTCGCCAAACGACTCTGGGGAGCCCCGCCCTGAAATCTTTCGGCATAGCAAAACCGTGGCAGCTGTGTGTCTTATGCAACGTGACACGCAATTCCAGGGGACCCCAAGTTGTGGATGGTTAAGTGTCGCCAACCCGAGCAAGGGATGGGGGTGTAGATGGATCCACAAGGCCTTGCTCCGTATAAATATCATAAAGGAAAGAAGCAGGCAGCCGACAACTAGCAGGAAGGACTCCAGGAACCAACGCACAGTGTCTTCGCCAAGCAAATTTTACCACCAGCCGAGCAGATAAGTGCCCCGGGACGGGACACTGGTGAGTCTTAGGGACCTGTTGGGGCGCGCACCTCAACGGTCCTTAAGATGGGTAACTCCGCGGGTTTTGACTCAAAATAGTCTTAGGGGTGTCGGGGGTTGAGTCAAAGTCCTCTATTGTAATAAACCCGCGGCTTAAGACCAGGGTTTAGGGTTTTGGGTGCCCATGGTTTGAATCCATGTTTTTGTAAATAGTGTGATATAAATAGGCACTTGGGTAAATAAGAAAGGTTAGGCTTTTTTATGTAAAGAAAGAAAGGTGAAGCTAAGGCTGATTGTGTAAGGAAAGGTTAAGTCCCAGCTATGTGCATGGACGACCTCTGCAGCTGTGTGCGCAAAGGGTTTTTGTAAGAAGATTAAGGAAAGATCTGCAACTATGTGTGCAGAGGCCTACTGCTGTGTGCGCGGCTTGAAGGGACTGAAGGGATCTGCAGCTGTGTGCGCAGATCAAACTGTGGTTTTGTAGCACGTTGAATAAAACACAGTTTTGTGGACGTAACCCGTACACTGGGGGTGAACCACGTTATATCTGGTGTTGTGGTTTCTTGTGTTGTTTCTCTTTCTTTAGTCTTTTATGCATTAATAACTGTATACATTTGTAAATTAGATCACTGCTAATAACGAGCTTCGCTGTGAATTCCCTGTAGTGGGTTAAGCAAGTCACGGTTGTTTATCTATCTGCGAAGTTGTATATGAGTGAATGATACAGCTATGTAATTATTGATTAATAAGTTTATTAAAGGCTAAGGTACAGTAATATCCCTCTCTGCTTGCAGAAACCTGATTCTGCGACACCCCATAGCTGTTTCGGGTGAGACTGCAACCTGCGCGCAGGTTGTTACCGAAAGGGCCAACACTGTGGGTATTTTGTTGGTGCGACATAAAAGGATTAAACCTGGGTCTACCCTATTGCCCAACAAGCAGGAATAACCCCATCTAAGTTGGAAAAAGAACAATGAGCTCAATTCAACGCCTTTCGTGTTTTAAGAAAGGAAGAAGAATACTGGAGGTTGAAATCTCGCAGCATCTAGTTACAATAAGGAGACATAAATAATTCCTTCTTTCACACACAGTATAGAACAAGACTCTCTCACAATTACATTTCGGAAATTTCTTCCTTAGATGGACAAATTTTTAAAGGCCGGTCTCAAATAATGGAGGTGACTGAGTCACACTTTCAAGGTTTTTTTAGTGAAACTGGATTAAAAGAGAATTATTTAAACTCGGAATTTTTTTCGAATATTCCCTCTTTGGTCAGTAAGGAGACAAATGGAGAACTTATGGATCCATTTATGAAAGAGGATATCATTGATGTTATTTGGCCAATGGAGTCGGATAAAGCCCCAGGACCAGATGGATTCTCGTTTAATTTTTATAGAGTGTGTTATACAATAATCAAGAAAGATCTCCTGAGGATGATCAAATCCTTTCAACTAAAATCTAAAATTGGTGGATGCACCAATTCCACTTTCCTTGCATTAATCCCTAAAGAAGTTAATCCAACAACTTTTGAAATATTTCAGGCAATATCTCTTTGCAATGCTTCTTATAAAATCCTTTCTAAACTTTTAGCTAATCGGATCAAGCCTTTGCTATGAAAGTTATTCTCCCCTCTTCAAGGCGGGGTTGTCAAACGGAGACACATCTTGGATAATGTGATCCAAGTTTAGGAAGCCATGCAATCTAGCTTTGAAAGACAGAAGAAAGGCATGCTAATCAAACTTGATATGGCAAATGCTTTTGACAGGGTAAGGTTGTCCTTCCTTTATAAAGTTGTTTACTCATTTGGGTTTAGCTCAACATTTGTAAATTTGATAAAAGCTTGTATAAATAAACCTTGGATATATCCTTTGATAAATGGAAGACCGACAAATTTATTTCAAGCAACTAGGGGTCTTCATTAGGGCTTCCCGATCTTGTCGCTCCTGTATATTCTAATGGTTGAATCTTTGAGCAGAAAATTATCCATAGAAAAATAAGCAGGTATTATTGTGGTCATTAAGTCTTCAAGAGGGGTAGACTATATTAATCATTCTCTATTTGCGGATGATTTTGTCCTCTTGGGAGGGGCCTCGCTCAGGATGGCAAGAGATTTCAAAGGAATTCTGCAAAACTTTTGTCTCATTTTAGGAGCTCTGATTAACTATAGAAAGAGTGTAGTGTATGGTTGGAACACTAATCATTCAACTATCTTGAATATAACAAATATTTTAGAATTTTCTGGATATGACATTTCAGATCATATCAAATATCTGGGTCTTCCTTTAACCTTAATTCAAAACAAACCTACTCTTTGGCTGGAAGTAATTAGTAAGATAAAAGAAAAAAATTGCTTCTTGGGGTGGACAATGGCTCACAAAGGCAGGGAAGCTTATAATGATCAAGTCAATTCTGGTAGCTATTCCAATATATCAATATTCTCTTCTCCTATCTCCAAAAGAAATTATGGATCGGATTTCCAAACTTATTTGAGATTTCCTCTAGAGAGATGGCAAAGGAAATTAGAATAAACTACATTTAGTTAACTGGGATATAGTCAAAAGACATGTGTTAGAAGGTGGCTTGCAAATCAGAGATCCAAGATTGACAAATCTTTCTATGGGAGGAAATATTTTGTGGCAACTCTTCTCCGATCGTAAACATTCAGTTAGTCAAGTATTATAGAAAACATACCTCTTGGGAGGAACTCTGAGAAACCTTCAGGTAGTAAACACTCCCAAAGGGTCTCTAACTTGGAATTTATGCCGAAGCCGAATTGAATTCTTCCAAAATCATTTATATAGCATTCATGGGAATGGAAGGAGAATTTTTCTATGGGAAGACAATATTCAAGGACATGCTCCATTATCAACCAGTTCCTCTCTCACAAAGATCGAGCTTTGGCTTGTTAACAAAGGGCTATTACGATTAGAAGATATTTCAAAATGGGACAGCAAAGGAAACTGGGTAGATTGGCAATTTGAATGACCGGAATAGCTCAACTCACAAAAAAAATTGTTGTTGAAAGAAATGATAGGAAAAGCTCCAATTCATTATTCAATAAAGGATCATTGGGATGGGGGAAATCAGGTAAATATTCGGCAGCACAAGGATATTCATCTCTTCAAAACAATTTGCCATCATCACACCCAGCTCAATTTTGGAACTCTGTTTGGAGCTCTCCATGTATGCCTAAGGTTAATTTTTTCACGTGGCTGGTAATGCACAGGAAGGCGTTGACAGATGAAAACATGGAAAAGAGAAGTTTCTACATCTCGTTTAGATGTTGTTTATGTCATCATGCTGCAGAGACATTAGATCATTTGTTTATAGATTGCATCTTCACTCAGCAGGCATGGGTGCTGATTCTTAATGGTTTATCGGTCTTTCCCTGTGCAAATTGAAACTGTAAATTTGTTTTGAAATTGGAAGTTAAGGTATCTAAGAAATGCTTCAATCAATCTTGGATGGAGTAAAAATTGGCAAGCTATTCCAAAATTCCTATGGTGGAAACTCTGGCTTGCACAGAATGATTTAATTTTTAATAACAGGTTCACAAAGGCAGAAAATGTAGCAGCAAAAGCAAAGGCTATGTTTCTGGAAGCAGAGGGGAATCATATTAAAATTGTCCCCTCAATAGTTGAATATATATGAATTAGTTCTTTGCAGCAGGCAAAACCACATAAGAAGTTTGGTAATCCCTTTATAAAACTAAAATGGCAAATGAGACTATCAGAAAAGGAATTTTCAAAATGGTGGCAAAGACAAAATAAAGTTTCATTTTTTTCAATGGAGCATCCAAAGGAAATCCATGGATAGATGGAGCAGGGGGGACGTTGTATTATCCTGGAGGAATGATAGAAACCATTTTTAGTTGGGGCATAGGACAAAGCACAAATAACCAAGCAGAAATACTTGCTCTTTTAAAATCCTGTCAACTAGCGAAGGAAGTTGGACATAAAGATCTGCAAATATTTGGAGATTCAAAAATTATAATCAAAGTTCTAAATACTAATAAACATTTCAGCAATCTTTCCTTGAATGGGACTATGCAAAGGATTCAATTCATCTTGACTGAATTTGACTTAGTTTCATTTTTTCATATACTTCGAGAATTGAATAAGAAGGCGGATTCTAAAGCTTATCGGGGCTGCCAACTTCCTATAGGAATGCTATGCATGAATGAAGGACCTAGCTTGAAGCATCATATTCCATAAGAAAGGAGTTGCCACTTGTATTATCCCATAAATTAAGTAGTTTTGGAATGAAGGAAATGTAATTATCGACATATTTGTAAATTGGTTGATGGCTTTGGCCAATCAAGTTTTTA
>LPNX010886612.1:974528-997986 GCA_001517045.1 Pseudotsuga menziesii
ATCTCAGCAACGCTCTTTTTCCATTTGCAAAGAGCGGTGCCACCACCCACTACCCATTTACAAGAGGTGGTACTCCTATAACACTTCCTATCTTCCTCATGAAAGGTTCAGTGCTCGACTTATGAAGGAAAAAAAGAGAGGTTTTGAGAGGCTTCTCGAAGGTGGCCTTCATGGAGCCTCATCCCTATGAACCAGTACAGGTGGAACTTGAGATCCCCTATCCTAGATGATCCCTCCACCTCTCCCATACTATCCTCAACCTATTATATCCCTTGAATCCTTTATATACTAGCTCACCCCTCATGGGAAAAGAGAGGAAGAATCTGTGATAACATCTAAATTCTGGCAAAATTCTATTAGACCCTTCAGTGATTAGTAGGAAAGTTGAAGCTTTGAGTCAAGACCCCATTTAGAAGAGTTGTCAACACCAAGGCATTGGTTGTATACTCTCTTTCTTTATATTTTAATGCAAATATAGTTTATTTCCCATAAACATTATATATCTAGTTCTATACTTTGTTTACTGTTTAACTCCTTGGTCTTTTACATAGGATTATAAATTATCTTGTCACTCTTACTTGGTTTGTTTCTGTTGTGTTTATTGCAGGATCTCCGCATAGTTCAAGCACATCCAGGTTCAGACCTTCACAGCCTGTAAATAGGTAGGGAGAGCAGTCAATTCAAGTGGTTTAGTTAATCCTAGGGAAAATTTCTTTATTTTGTAGTTGTTTTGTTCTAGTTTTGAGTCTTTCAATCTAGGGAAACAACCTTTATCAGCAATGGCTAAGAATTTTCATCAACAAGAACCCACATATTTTTATAACGTTTTGGTATTGCAGTTTTTCATATACATATTTTTCTCTTTGACCTATAAGTTTTAGAAAAACAAATAACTTAAAATTACAAGATAAAATAGATAATGAGAAAATTGTGTCATTGGATAAAGGAATCTATAGGCACAAGTCCCCCACCTAAGGAAGAGAGGAAGGGATTTCACTTCATAGGAGTTGCAGCTCCATGAAAACTAGCAAAAATGGGGAAGGATTATTGACTTCCAATCCCTAGATCCAAATTTCTACAATACCTTGATTAAGAGATTTAAAAATCCTTGATGTAAGTGTTTTTGACATAAATAGTTAATTTTGGTTTCGAAAGTAGTCCCATAAGCTCTTTTTTCATACCCAACTTACCAAAAACTAAGAGCAAGTTTTATGCAGTCACCAATTTACATAAAAATACAAACACTATTAAGTTTTATGTGTATCATGTGTTAGAAACAATAATGAATCATACAATATAAATATCCTATCGACTCTCTTCTTTCTCATACTCTTATTTACATAGCTTTTTACATAGCTTTGTACATAACATTTACATACAATTACAAATGTTGGTATGTATATTGTCTATGAGGGAAACAACATTCATAAGCCATATATATATCCTATATCTTGCCATCACTCACTCACAATGTCATTCACATAGCGCTATACAAAATACTTAGATTATATAATATACCATCATTATATTTTATAAAAATGAGTATGTCTAAATTAACAATTAAATATGCCATATAAATCTCTTATCTATCCTCAATTGCATGTTGTTGTTCACATTACAAACACTACTACATTAATGGTGTATGTATATGAAACAACATTAAAATATATCATATAAATCTAATATGTCCGATTTTCTCAATCTCTTTTTCATTATCATAACATTTAGACAACAAATCAAACTCTATTACATTATAATTTTGTTATTTATTTTCATTATTTTTTTATATTTTCAACCCTACATTACTACACTTAGTGTAACTAAATTCAAATATATATATATATATAAATTCAAATAAATTATATATATAAACATGCTTAACTAAATTCATATTAACAAGGTTAGCTAAATTCAAATAAATAATAAAATATATTTTTTATATTTTATAATATTTTCAACTTTATCTTAACCCACTCAACTTAAATTTAAATCAATAATATAAATATTAACAAGGTTAGCTAAATTCAAATAAATAATAAATTATATATTTTTTATATTTTATAATATTTTCAACTTTATATTAACCCTTTCAACTTAAATTTAAATCAATAATATATTAAAGCTAAAGAGCATTACATTATAAGAAGCAGGTTGGGCAAGTTAAATCTTAGTTAGACAGTGATCATATTTTATGGTGATGATATTGTTTTTATGGCAAGGCGACCTTCTGATTTTGATAAGCAATTAAAAATTCTTAAAGATTTTTGCTTTAACATGGGTATGACTATTAACACCGACAAGACAAAATCATGATTATAAAATCTAAGAAAGACGCCTATGCAAATTTTATTTATGATAATATAAATCTAGAGGAAGTGACTTCTTACAAGTATCTCATAATCGATATTCATCACAAGCTCAATTGGAACTATAGCATTGAGAAAATGATTAATATAGGGTGGAAAGCTTATTTTGGTCTTGAAAATAACTATAAATCAGTCAATCTGGTCATGTGGGATAAAAAGAAGTTCCTCTTTGAAACTCTTGTCATCCATGTTATCTTGTATGGTTTTGAAGTATGGAGGTGCAACAATTCTAGAGAATCTAGGAGGAAGATTGAGCAAATCCATAAGCGGTTTATAACTTGTAACCTCAAAATCAAAAGCAATACGCATATCTTATTCTCCTCATAGAAGTGGGTCTTTTCCCCATCAAGAGCATTGCTATGACTAGGTACCTGATGTACAAGCATAAGATCAATAACATGGGAAATGAGTGACTTCCTAAAATTGCTTTAAACTCAATTCAAAACCAACTACGCCTCAAGCGATGTTGGTGTAAAGATACCATGGCTTGGTTAAACCATTGGGGCATTAATGAAAATGGCATTGTGCAGAACATTGGCAATGTCAAAAATATTATTACTTTTAAGTTTAAAGAGAATTTAAGGAAGGGAAAATTTAGCAGTTAAAAGAAAATTAAGATACTATAAAGAGGTCATTAATCATAACTTAGAAGATCAAAAGTATCTCCTGGTAGTAACTAGCTCACGAAAGAAAATTAATATAACCAAGATTAGAACGAATTCTCATGAACTCCATAGCGAAACAGAGCGTTGGTCTACTTCTAAAACTCCATGGGTGGAAAGGTTTTGCCATATGTGTGAGTTTATGAGCGTTGAGGATGAAATCATTTTCTCTTAGAATGCCTTGCTTACACCCACATTAAATCTGAGTTGCTTAGTATTTGCTACAATACAAACCTTTATAACCTTTTAACTTGCCAAAACTATAGTGAGCCTGGAAAGCTTCTTGACAAGCGTTTTGAGCACAGGAACAAGATTTTAAAGTAAACCAAGTATTATCCTTCTTAAGGTTCGATAGACCAAAATTGGTCTCAATGGACATTAATCATCATCATCATAATTTATTTTTCCCTTTTCATTATTTTTTATTTTATAATATTTTCAACACTTAACTAAATTCAAATAAATTATATATACATAATACTTTCAACCCTATATTAACACACTTAACTAAATTCATATTAACACAATCAGCTAAATTCAAATAAATAATAAAATATATTTTTTATATTTATAATACTTTCAACTCTATATTAACACACTCATCTAAATTCAAATAAATAATAAACTAAAGCTAAAGGGCATCCTCCGTCCGGGTGGAAAATGATTCATACACGTTTTTTTATCTTGCAGGTCAAGTTTGGGAGTCAATTTAGACAAGGTGAGAAGTACAAGTAAGTACACGTTGAGATGTTTTAAGGGGACACTCGAATCTCAACGTCTAAATTTCAATGCTATTTAATAATTTTGAAAGTGGGACCTATTTAAGGTTTATAAGATGAATTTATAAAGTTTATTCTTAAATCGTGTTTAAGAATATGGATAATTTAATTTTTTTATTATGGTAATTATTAAGAAAAATAATGTGTTTAACTATAAGAAATCCTTTTTCACGAGGCATGTGTTTTATTTGTTGTTTTATGGTATTTTGGAGTAATTCAGTAATGTGCATACACACGAGAAATGTGGATTTATAGTTATAAGAAATCCTTTTTTTAATGAGGCATTTGTTTTATTAGTTGTTTATGGAATTTTGGAGTAATTTAGTAATTTGCATATACATTTTGGATTTATAGTTTGTAAGTTTAAGGTTTTTTTCATTAATAATTATAATGATTGGTACAACAATTTTTGTTGAGCATATAAACAGAGTGGGTGCACAAAATGAATAAAAAAGTTACACTGAGCAAAATTATAAATGATATACTTTAAAGTTGTATAAAATCATGTGCCTTTCTAGATAAGAGATATCTCCTTTTTGGAAGAAAAAAAAAAGGACAAAGTTAGTAATACTTTCAAGATTCATGGGAAAATGGTGGAGACTTTAGATATAAGACACATTGAATCGATTAAAACATTATAATATTTCCATTCTTATCACCTTTCTTTCCATCTCGTGGGTTGATATATCCATTGTGTTCATTTACATTGTTGGTTGGCTTTTTTTATTAGATTTTTTTTTATCTATTTACATAATAACATGCAATGTTTAATCAGTTAGCGATAGTGTAGCAAAATATATAAATATGTTAAAAACTCAAGCATAGGTTTATGTGTCTATCCATGTCAATTCACATGTACATATCTAATCATTTAGAATTCAATGTTCAAAATGGGATATCTCATTCCCCTCCCTCTTGGATTAGTATTAGCCTTCATGCCATATCAAAATCATAACAAAAAGAGGTATGACTTCCTCATGGAACCCTCCATCTCTCATGTAACATTATCTAGATTATAGTGCCTTTGGACCTTCACCATCCTTGTGGCTTGATTGTAGAGAAATGGCACTTGTTAAGGATGCATAATAATTTGGTTTGAACTCTCTCTATGTTTTCCTCTAAATCAAATGTGGTTAGGATAACATGCATATTTATTTAGCAAGAAAACATGAGATACATTGCAATCTTTAATATTAGAGATTTCAAGTCTATGTTCCATAGGTCCTATCCTATTTCAAATTTCCAAATGCCTACAATATCTAGGTGCAATTTTAATGGCACGACTTTCAAGCTTCAAGTAAGCTCAAGTGAGCTCTTCTTCGATCTGTTTCAAAGGAATACATGAGCATACACTAAATTCTCTATCTAATCTCTGGTCTATTATCCACATAACATTTATTTATGTCTTAAAATGTTTTCAAATTCTGTCTATTTTGAAAGCCTTTACTTCCCTTTCCTCAAACAATTATGGCCTAAGTATTGCTCTACTTATTAACTTATCCCAACTTGTTGGAGTTTTTCATTTTATGCCACGCAAAAATTCAAATTGTTTCATTCATAAATATGTGTGATATCCCTATTATATGTAAACACCACTATGTATAAAGACTTCCCACTTTGATAGTTTAATTATCATGCACATTCACATTCATAAAGGATATTCAATAATCTGGTTTACCATTTTTTACTAACCATTATATTGTGGGTGAAATGTTCTACAAAAGTTTAGATTTGTAATATATGCTTTGAATAATCTTTTCCAAAAGTTTTAAATGAATCGTGTTGCATTATTTATGGCAATTTCATAATAAAACGAATGGTTATTACTTTTAGTTTTCATCATTGAAGTGAGAATGGTTGTGACAAATCAATACGATGTTGTTGAGACCTTTAACGTACCCTAAAATTTTGAAATTTTTGGATATATATATATATATATAAGCAAGCACTCACGGAGTTTCGAACCGGTCGCCTTACGTGAGGAGTGCCATCCACCGTCTATTCTACACTTCGTGGGTTATGCTACTTTATGTTTATTTTGAATTCTCTTAGATGTTTTTATCCTTTCTCCTTTCAAGTATTGATTGATATCCTTTTTGAGATTGACTGTTTTTCTTTTCTTTGTAATACCCAAAGTTTCATTTTAAATAAAATTCCTATCATTTTAAATATTCAAATCTTTAAAAGTAAAAGTGTGGTGTGTATTTTACTTTCTTTCAAAAAAACATTTACAAAAAAATCTGTGTTAGTAGAACAATTATTTTCTGAGTGCAAAAATTATTAAAATATGTTAAGGAGTCACAATTGTAGCAACTTCTTCGCACTTCCGTTGGAACCAAAATCCAGAATTTTTTTTGTAAATTCAGATGTCAAAGATTATCACTGCAAAATTATCAACGCAAAGCTTTCAGTGCACTTTTGTTGGAACTTAAAATTTAAAATTTCACTGCAAAGTATACTCTATATAATTGCCAAAAGTTGTCTTGCGACTATGGATAATTTTAGGGGCTATATATAGCCCATGGGATGTATTAAAGGGGTTTCAAAAAATTAGTGGGATATTTTCTTATATGGAAAGGGGTTTTTTAGTTAAAATATATTCACCAAATATTTATTAGAAAAAAAATAAATCCAAAAAGAATAGCCTCCCATATATTAACGAGAAAAATGAAAAAAAAACTATTTTTGCCCTAGAAAAATCTCCCTTCAAACTATCTTTCACCCCTAATTTCTAGAGAAAATCCAGTCAAGTCACTCTTTTGCCCCTAATTTTCAATAATGGAGGCTCCCAAGGGTTATTCGCCCTCCATTTTCCTTGCAATTTAGGTATATGGTTGCATTTTCCTATATTTGTAGTAAATTTCATGTGATACCTTCTTTCAGCCCTTGATTTCCAGTATTGGAGGGAAAATAAGGGGCTATTTTTCTATATAAAGGCTACAATGATTCATGGTTCATCCACATTGGATTGTGCTTATAGGGTGAAGGATCTAGTTGATACGATTCCACTTTTTATTCTTAGTTTACTTGACATTTTAATCTTCACATAACATCTCCATTTCTGAAAGCTCAAGTCTTAAAGGGGCATCCTACACATGCAATTTATCAAAGAATACAAACTCACATCATGCTTTTCATTCAATAATTAACATGATATGATTTTTATCAAACTTTTTATTATTTTTATCCGTATTTCACTAGTGAACTAACGATATGCACCGATCGAACGACCGGCCGCACTTGACCGGTCACGTCCAACGCGACCGGTCATCCGATCGGTGCATATCGTCGGGCAAATAGGTCCCGGCTTTTTATCCACATTTTCAATAGATTATATATTGTAAATTTACCTTTTATCATGCTTTTTATCATGGATGAATTTTTAGGCCTATTGAATTCTAGGGAATTCTTGATTCTTAGGGCTCATTCGGTGTTATTAGCATTTTATTCTATCCTAGGAGTATTGAATTTGTGAAAGTGTTCTAGAGCTCAAAAGATATGATTTATTTTATGCCTTATCATGTTTAAACTATCAAATGACATTTATATGTTGTTAGTGTATTCTACTCTTGATGGAGAGATGCCACATGGTTTTTATATATTCAAACTGACATTGACCCACTTGTTTAAAATGTTATTTTATTAGGATCTTGCTCTGCAATTATTATTGGACATGAGGAGTTAATGAGAGCGTATATGTTCATATTTTATGTTCGATATTGTTGATGTTTGGAATGTTTGTAATATAAATGAATGCACACTTATTATAATGGTGGGGATACAGTGGAATGGTCATTATTTTGGTTGTCTTCTTGTAGAGTTCTCCAAAGTGCACTGGTAGATTCGTTTATTTGTATTGAGAAGTTCGTGACTAGTATATTTTTTTATTCGTATTGCAAAGTTCATGAATATTATTTGTGACCTAAATTTGTTGGGTTCGGTACTTGTTTTACGATATTTTGTTTTTTGTAAGGGTCATTCAGAAGTAAAATGTTTTTTGGTGATTTTATTTATGTGTAATTGCTATCATCATCCAGAAATGGATCTAGTTATGTATGATAAATATATGACTTAGTGGGAACATGCTACTTCATTTCCATCGTGATTGTATATAATATGTACAGGGAATTTTTGGCCTAAGATGTAAACATTATGGAATTTGATATCTAGTCTTTTGCATTCAATGAAGGTGATAAAACAATTTTACCACATTTTGCATTCTTTAAAAAATTTAAAGGACGTGGTTACAAACAACTCCTCAGTTTATCTAAGAAAAAGTAGTATTTAATATAATCGTTGGACAATGATATGTGTGATGATGCATTAATGTGCTTTCTGTTCTTGCTAGTGTATGTTATTATTTATAATAACCATTGCAATTTTCTAACTAACTCTAAAAAATATAAATCAAATGACATAATTCATATTTTGGTTGTCAACAAAAGAAAGGAAAGAGTGGCATTCGTATCTATAAACAGATAAGCAAGTTATTTTTTTCTTAAAGGGTAGCTTAAAAATGAGAGATTTGGAAAATAAGTTAATTGGGAATTCATACACTATATTAAGGTTGTGGGTCTCGATAATACTCCATGTTGTAATAATGGTTCGTGGGTGCCATAATCACTCCATAGTGTAAAGTGTTCAATTCTATTAGTTTTTCGCTATGTTAAGATTTGGGTCCCCACATGACCATTGGACCATTCAAGGATGAGATAAAAAGTGGATTCCACACTTTCCTTTAATCTAGTTAGTTTAGTTTTCTTTCACCAACACCTCTAGTTGTGAGTGACCCAATAATACTTGTGAAATGTATAAATGAATCTCCCATCTCCTCATTCATGCATTTATTCATTTAAGGGTCTAGGAGTTGAGAGATTCGAGCTCTGGTATATGCTCTTCTATTTCACTACCTTAGTAATTTGCAAAATCAAAAGTTGAGTCTTCCTAGCAAAAGATTCACCAAGACATTACACGATTTTATAATTTGATGAATGATTTGTCAAGTTTTTACAATATTTTATAATTCAGTGAAATATTCGCTAACAATATCTTACAGATTAGTGAAATATTCACCAAGATTTTACAAGATTCTATAATAAAATGAAAGATTAGATAAAAAGTACTTATACATATTATATTATTGATAAATAGCCTTCAATTTTTCCTATATATTAGGGATATTCACCCATTTATTATACATATAAATTTAGGGGGTGTTATTTGTTAGGATTATTAATCCTCCCTTGACCATACTGTCTATTAGATTATATTTGCCTAACTTAGGAACCTTAATTCATTATTTGGATCCACTAGTACCATTGGGTCCACTTGGCCTAATGGGGCCACCTAGATCAGTTACTAGAGTGTGGGGAACACTACTAGAGGTTAACTGCCACTTACTACATGTGCATGCATAAGTTTGGGCACCTCCTAGACCAATCCCTATATTTTAGGAGCAACTTGGAGTCCCAGCACCAACCTCCATCAATTAGGTGGAGTTGGAACTAGTTAGTCTTAGTTAGCACCCAGTTACATTCAGTTACTTCACAATCAGCTAGCTAGCTCTAGCAATGCATGGATAATGCATGGTTGCATGGGGAGGAGCACTTTTCCTACCTGCCACACCCAATTGCACTAAGTTAACTAGTTGTAACTGATTGATTGAGTTGTTGGAGATCAGGAAGTTGATCTTTGGACTCAGAATTTGTCAGTTACTTCACAATCAGTTAGGTAGCACTAGTAATGCATGGCTAATGCATGGTTGCATGGGGAGGAGCATTTTTCCTACCTACCACACTCAATTTCACTAAGTCAACTAGATTACATTGATTGATTGAGTTATTGGACATCATGGAGTTGATCTGTTTCACTCTGATATTGATTAAGAGACCATGAGTTAGAGATTCAATTAGATACAGTCAGATCCACTTGGTAGATTCGAATTGCTACCTAATGCATTCGAATTCTTCCTATTTGTAACCTATTGTACATTGGATTTATTATTGTGAATGATACTGTAAATGCCTGAGCAATACTTGTATGATTCTTGTGTGGTTTGTTTTGTTCAGTTTGTATCTTCATTCTCCATCTATTTGCTGCAAACATTATTAGAACTATTTGCTTGAAGATCTAAATGGCATTCAAATTCTAATATGGTATCAGAGCCTTCTTAGGCAGGTTTCATGCTTGTTTCTTCCCATTGAACATCAGAAATAGCTAGGTTTCTGTAGAAGTCCCCTATGAAAATTTGCTAGCTTTGGAATTATTCAGAGCAGCGGATAGGGCATGATGGACCCTGAAAAATGTTAATTTCGAGAGGAGCATGATTCTAACAGTTCATATGTTTTAGTGTGTTATTACAGTGAAATTCACAGGTGCTACGTAGCTTGTGTGAAGTCTTTACAGTGTTCCAGCTAGAGCAATTATGAGCTCTCATACTCCTGAACCGCGGATCCTCACAACTTCCAATTTCCTTGATTGGAGGATTGATATGCAACTTGCCTTGCGCAAGCGTGGCTACCACGGGATCATACATGGATGGGAGGTTGAACCTCATCAGCCGGTAGAGTAGAATAAGTTTCTGAACCATCATGATGAAGCATTCGGGTACTTATGTACTTATATATCCATATATCTCATCTTCCACCTTGAAGGTTTGAGGACTCCCAAAGAAGCATGGAAGAAGCTTGATAGCTTGTTTAACAAACAAGATGAGCTTCGAGGATACATTCTGGATAATGAGTTGGTATCTTTACATCCCAGCAGTTTTGAGACTATTGAGCAATTCTTTACTAAATTCAAGTCTCTAGTACTCCAATGCAGACAGTGCGAAATAGAGCGGAAGGATGAGCAGAATGTCCTTTCCATACTCAGCAAACTAGTTCTGAGTATTATGTATTTGTTTCCATATTTCATTCTAAAGAGGGAAAGCTTTCCTGATTGGAAGGTTCCTTCATTAGATTCTTTTTTTGAGTCCTTACTCAAGGAGCAAGACAAGTTAATTCAAATAGGAGTCATCAAGACATCCAAAGATCAAGCTCTCCTAGTTTCTGACTCTTCCAAAGAGCAAGCAAAGGGGGAATCAAAGAATAAGGATACAAAGGCAATTGATTTGAAGCCTAAATAAAATCAACAAACTTCTGAAGGAGCCTCCGGCTCTAAGAAGAAAAAGAAAAAGTGTCCCTACTATATGAGGGGTTTTCATCCAAAAGACTCATGCATGAAGAAGACCCTCGACCAGATGAAAGATCTATGTGTACATAACAATATTTCCCTTCCACAAAGGACAGTGATGTCAAATGATGAAGAGCAGACTGAACAAGATGAGATATGCTTGCATGCGGGCCTCTCTCTGTCGAAGGCTTATGTGATAGATTCTGGAGCATCCAACCACATGGTTGCTTCCAGGGAATCATTCATCACCTTCTGTCTATCAAGAGGACCTAGCAGTCATATGGGAGATGACTCTAAAATCCCATATGTTGAGAGAGGTTCATATAAAATCCAGCATGATGATTTCATGCCCTCTCCTACAGAAAATCAAATTGTTGAAGATGAAGAAGAAGCATATTTTTCTCTACATTCAATTCGAATGGAAGAAAGTCTCCTTGAAGTGACTTCTTCTCCTGTTGCTCCAGAAGTGTATGAGTTCCCTGATATCTCACCTCCTCACATGGCTGATCTAGAAGAAGACATTCAAATCTCTGTTTGTGAAGAAAAACACTCTTCCTTTTCTTTGCAAAAATTCTCCAATAATTCTTTAAATTTTGTGCATAGTTTACCGGTAACTGTTTAAGAAATGGTAGAGGAATCTGATTTCTCTATCTATAATGATGTTTCTGGTGTGCATATCAGTAATACCACTGATATTGTGGAAATAATATCATATTATAAGAGTGATCCATTCACTCCTATTAATATAGAGCTTCCAGTAAATTTCTACATGATTACATGCACCGAAAATCAGAATTTTGAAGAAGGAGAAAATTGTGCATCTACCGTCTCGGTGGAGGAAAGTTTTGGATCTGATATGAATCTTTTTGGATATGATTATTGTCTGATATGATAATATGTGATTCAGGTTACAATATTCAATAGATTTCAATATTTCTTATAACGGGTTTCACCAATTTTGGTGTGACAAATCAAGCACCGCAAGTCTCTTTCAATTTTGTTGTTGAGGATTCGATGTTAGTTCTTTCTTATGAATTTACTGATATCATATTTTGTGAATTATTGGATATTTATGAAGCTATATCAGATTATGGAGCTCAATAATTCTCTCTCCACAGTTCCAAGGCTTCTCTACCTTTGGTCACATGCTCATCTCCTCACAAGACTAGTAAAGAGGGAGACATTCTGCATCTGCCTGGACATATGCTCCTAACACTTGGGGCCAATTTTACCACTCATGTTTTGCTGTTCAAGGCTGACATATATTAGGTTCTTGGTTGTTCCTCACATGGTTTGAATTCTCAATAAATTCTACCCTCTCTTCAGTTGATTTCAGCTGGTCTACATGGGTTCATTTTTCATCTTGCAACTGTTTATATTTATGATTCAGTTGGGTACATTGTTCTTCTTCCAAAGAGGAATATTCCTCCACACATAAGCATGTTGTTTGGATTCATGGGTTCACCTGCATAGAAGAACTAAGATATTGCTGCATAGTAGCAGCAAATATTTTCACAAGTTTTTTCAAAATTTGTATTTCTCCTTATTTTGAGGGGGGGATTTTCCATGAGGTTTTCCCTTGTTTCCTTGGTTGTATTAAGCAACATTTTTTACTATATTTTATATTGTATTTTGGTGACCTATGGTCTTGTTACCAGGGCCCATAGTTGTCCAAGTTAGGATTCAGGGGGGGTGTTAGGATTATTAATCCTCCCTTAACCATGTTTTCTATTAGAATATATTTTCCTAACTTAGGAACCTTAATTCATTATTTGGGTCCACTAGTACCATTGGGTCCACTTGGCCTAATGGGGCCACCTAGATTAGTTACTAGAGTGTGGGGAACACTGCTAGAGGTTAACTGCCACTTACTACATGTACATGCATCAGTTTGGGCGCCTCCTAGACCAATCCCTACATTTTAGGATCAACTGAGAGTCTCGACACCAACCTCCATCAGTTAGGTGGAGTTGGAACTAGTTAGTCTTAGTTAGCCCCCAGTTACATCAGTTACTTCACAATCAGTTAGCTAGTGCTAGCAATGCATAATCAGCTAGTTGCACTGAGTTAACTAGCTGTAACTGATTGATTGAGTTGTTGGACATCAGGGAGTTGATATTTGGACTCGGAATTTTCAGTTACTTCACAATCAATTTAGCTAGCACTAGTAATGCATGGCTAATGCATGGCTAATGCATGGCTGCATATGGGGAGGAGAATTTTTCCTACCTGCCACACTCAGTTGCACTGAGTTAACTAGCTTACACTGATTGATTGAGTTATTGGACATCAGGGAGTTGATTTGTTGGACTCCAATATTGATTGAGAGACCATGAGTTAGAGATTCAGTTAGATATAGTCAGATCCACTTGGTAGATTCAAATTTCTACCTAATGCATTCGAATTCTTCCTATTTGTAACCTATTGTAGATTTGATTTATTATTGTGAATGATACTGTAAATTCCTGAGTAATACTTGTCTGATTTATGTGTGGCTTGTTTTGTTTAGTTTGTATCTTCATTCTCCATCTATTTGCTGCAAACATTATTAGAACTATCTGGTTGGAGATCTAAATGGCATTCAAATTCTAATATTATTAAATTATCCCTACTTGCTCATTAATAGTTAAGTTTTATGGGGTTCAATTTGCAAAACTTTCCTCGTAGTGAGGTGTGTAGATTCTCTATAGTATAGAGTCGTTTTGAAACTTGTAGTGGAACAGAAATTCGGTATGTGCGTCAATCAAAATTTTGAAGTAACTTGCATCAAATGTTTTTTTGGTTACCACCGAGAAATCATTACCAACATTTAAAGATGATATTCAACTCCAAAAAATGAATCGATTTCTTCATAATTATTCTTTCCCATATCACTTAAATGAAATCTCTCTCAACACTCTGCATCAAAGATAGAGTTCACATGTTAAAGTTCTTTTAAATTTAAACTTTTGATTTCCTATCATGTATTTATGCCACAATATTGACACAATCTTGGAAAATCTTAGTGATTTAAAGGATGGGATTCTTCATTTTGAACACATTTCAAGCTAAGCTAGAATCACATAAGAGCTCAATTGGTTTTACAATAGTCCGCTCCATTTCCTTCATTGCTCAATTTCAAATCAACTTGAGTTTTTTTTGTAAGTTTACCAAGACACCGACAAGAACAAGTGAGTTTTCAATCTAAAAATTGATTTTGTTATTCGTTCTCATAGAATCAACCCTTCAAAAATATGAAGCTCAAGCTTCTTTGTTTTTCTTTAAGAATTGTATTTTTTTAAAGCTCACTATAAGTGCTTTGTTTTAAACACCTCATAAATAAACAACAAAATAGTCTTAATCGAATGAATGTTATATGTCTTAGGAGCAGGTTGATTTAGTGATTTTGACTATACTTTTTGAAAATCCAAATACTATGTCTCCTAAGAAAGCAACCTCAAACACCCCAAACCAAATGCCTAAGTCTAAAAAGAAGGATGAAGTTGCTAAGGTTTCAGAAAATTTAAAAAAAAAGTGACATGGAGGAAACCCCATACTTTTATGTGTATGTCATCCAACTAGTCAAGCCTAGTATAGATCCATTTAAGCCAATGTTCAAAGATATTGAATCTGATGTTTGCCCGCAAAAAACATTTTCATGCATGGAGAGATATACACAAGATTCAAAGAAGAAGAATATCCTAGTGATATACCTCCTAGTAACCCAACAAATAGGAACACTAATGGTAATGTATTCTCCAATGTTAATGTATCTCTAACATTAGAAGATCTCACTTGCATAACGTAATTGTCAAAACCCCTATTTTACCATGTTAAGAGGTTATTGAATGGATCATCAAACACTCCAATACAACAAATATAATAGTTGTAAATGACAAAGGACAATGTATTGCTTCTTCCCACCATCTAAATTAGAGAAATATTACACTGTGCATGAGGCTGAAGCTAGTATGATTACTAGTTGGGTAGAGCAATTTTGTAAGAACAATCTTACTAGGCTAGTGGGTTGAGGAAAAAATATTATTTGCAAGAATTATGGATTATATACAATTACTAATTTAATGGAATCATATATCTAGGTAATGCTTTAATATGCAAATTGTATGGGAAACCAAATTGCATACACTTCAAGGATGCTTTGGTCACAGTTGTTCACACTATGAAACCAAAAGGATATGTTTTGATCAACTAGGTTGGTATCTTATACCATTCAATGCAAAGGGATTTATAGAGAGCCAAGAAGAAAAATATTGAATCATTCTCTACTTTATATATGGATTTTCTCTGCTTGACATTATATGTGCCAACAACCCCTTTCCTAAGTTTAAATTGGTATCAGAATATATCACGGAGTCTTGTTCATGTATATTGTATGAGGTTATGGGAGAATAAGTATAAAATGAATTATGCATAGTTCTAAGATCTGTTATTTACTCAATTATACACATTGTTATTTTGTAAGCAATGCCTCAAGTTGTCAAACAAAGCAATGTTATCGTTATGAAGCATTAAAAGTTGATATTTACAAGAATAATATACTTATCTTGGAATTTTTGGAGTGATTAATTCTCCTAATATACTACCCAAGAATGTTCCAAATATACTCCTATCATGAGAGACATACCGTATTAGAGGAAATTTGGGGTCTAAAATGGGCCTTATAAGAAAACGTGCCAAAATAATTTTTTGTGAGTTGGAATTCAAGAACCAATAGAATTTCAATAAAATAAGTCAACCATAATGGTTGAATTGGCATATTTGTCATTAAAAAAAACTACTTTTTTTGTTCGTATTTTCGACATATCTCCTTGTGTTTTTACTCAAATTTCGATCGGGAGAGCTCGTTGGATGCGGAATTTGATTCCGCATCCAACGAGTACCCACACCGCATACTTTTTACAGACCCCGCTACTCCAAAAACAAGAAATACCTGAAAAAACGTGATGATGATGTCATCATCACATTTTTTCAGGTATTTCTTGTTTTTGGGGTAGCGGGGTCCGTCAAAAGTATGGAGTGTGGGTACTCGTTGGATGCGGAATCAAATTCCGCATCCAACGAGCTCTCCCGATCGAAATTTGAGTAAAAACACAAGGAGATATGTCAAAAATACGAACACAAAAAGTAGTTTTTTTCTTTCTTCCTCCAAAATTAATCAATATTATTTTATTATTTTAACTATTATTTTATTATTTTCCTTAGGAGGCCCATTTTAGACCCCAAAATTCCTCTAATGAATCAATCTATTTGTCATGGATTTAATGCTTCCCTAGAAAAATATAAAGGAAAGGGTCCATCCCATACAACGTGTATTTTGGGCACTATGGGTTATGTAGCTCTAAAGCTCCAAAGCAAGAAGCAAATTCCATGTTGGAATACAAATTTCCAGAGGGAAATTTTAGAATGCATGATCATTGGGGATTATATTAAACATAGTAATCATATTAAAAAAATTTGGCCTTATGTTGTGAAAAACGGGATCATTAGCTACCTTTCGAGAAAATTATCTCTCGGGAATATTATGAGCTACCAAAGGGACAAAATTTAAAACAACATAAAAGTGAAAAATAAATAAACAAAACATGATAAGGCTAAAGAGAAAAATAGAGAAGTTGAAGAAAATGCAAGGCAAGAAGTTGAGTTTGCAAAACAAAATTTTCTAGAAAGTGAACAGTGTGGAAATTTGGTGCACTCGAGAATTTAATTCAAAACTGAAATGATGCCTTCTTACCAAAAAAATTTTGGATATTAGCCCTAGAATTTTTAGCCTTTAGGATTGTTGTAAATTAAATGGTAAAACAACAATGGAAATATCACAATAATTCACTTCTAACAGCTCCAAACTCTCAAGTGATTCAAGGAGAAAAGATACCTAACCAAGAAATAAGTTTTCATCCCTTCAAAGGCAACTTATGAATCAACAACCAGATATGAAAATGTACTTGAATAGTAGTAAATACAATAGTATAATAGCAGTAAATGCAACCCCTTATATTATTCGTTTAGGTGTCCAATTAATTAACAATTTTTTCTTTAACTTATGTCAAATCATCAAGACAAAAATCACTATAAATAACAAAGCATAAAGAACATATAGTTGGAAATTCAAATTTTAAATAGCACAATATATGGGCACCTGAAAAATTCATATATAAACTAAATATCAAGTATAAGTACATTTCATATCCTTCTCTCAAGGCTAGTACAAAAATACAACCATCCAAAAATATGTAGCTAGGGTAAATCATCAAAACCCAACCCAAATAAGAAGGTCCAAGTGCAATAATATCTCCAATAACATATCCAATAAGAATAAATGAATTTAATCTTGTAGGAATTACCCAACGTTGTAGCAGATCGATGAATTGTTGTAGCAGACCAGGGAATTGTTGTAGCAGAACGACGGTAAACGTTGATACCCCTGATGTCTGACAGAACCGATCCAATTACATATTCTCTCATGTGTCCTCCTGGAGGAAAAATCCTATCGTCTCCTTCCTCTATAGTTGTTGAAGCCTTCAGAAGGTTGACCAATGCGAAAGGGAAGAAAACAAACAACAACTCCCTTCCTAAATTCGTAAAGAAGTTGGACAATGTCCTGGAAATGGACCTTCCTCCGGATCAACCAATGCGAGTATTTGTTTCTATGGAAGATAAGGACTTGATTAGCCAGTTCATAGGACTTTGGCCCTCCCCTTGAACAACAGACAACTAGATACAAAAAACTGGAGACCTCTGACCTCTGCAAGTGTAACCTGCTATCCAGTAGGCAAGGGATTCTTTCTATTTGAATTCATATCGAAAGAATATAGGGATCTAATTTTTAGGTATGGACCTTAATTCATGGGTGCACAAGGCCTATATCTCAATCGTTAAATGTCTAACTTCAATCCAGCTTCTGATGTCCCAAAGGAAATACTTGTCTAGGTCCGCCTATCCAACTTGTCAATCCACTGTTGGAACTCTTCTTCACTGCAAGCTATATGAAGTAGACTAGGGAAACACATAGATAAAGCCGATCCAAAAGGCCAGTACTCCTCTGCTCAAATCTGTGTCGAAGTTGACCTAGAATTCAGATTACCTGAAGCGATCAAACTCAAGGTAGGATACTGGAAACACTATAAAAAATTCAATTACGAACAACTTCCATCTAAGTGCAAAAGATTCCATGAATATGGCCATTTCCAGAACCAATGTCCAAAAAAATTACAAGAGAAGGAATCAGGGGAAGGATGGAAGCAAGCAAAGCGCTCGAAGATAAATCATAAACCAGCCCCCAAAAAGGATTCCAATCCACCTATATCCAACTCCAAAAAAAGCAAGGAAACTCTGGAGGTTCATATCACTACTGGAAATAGCTTCGGTGCACTAAAAAATCAAGAGGATTAATTCAATTCTTTAGAAGAACCCCTTGAGAAGAGCCCCAAGCATGCAAAGAAACTCTAGGAAAACAAAGAAACTAGTCACCCTTAGGATCATAAACTTGGGTCTCGTGACTCTAGAACTGAGGAGGGTAGCTTGGAAGAAGAAGGAAAAATAAGCACCCTTTAGAATACCTACAACAAGATAATAAAGGGAGGAAAATGGGAATGGAAAGAATATAAATAGCCACTTACAAGGATAAACTTCAAGGCTCCCATACTACACTAGAAAAATGCTAAATACTTGAAGCACTAGGAAACAAGGGCATGCCTCCAAGGGAGCCACCTCAAATCCTAAAAACAAGTAATGAAGATCGACTCCTAGATTTGTAGGGGTTTGGGATGTAGAATAAAGGAAGACTATATGAAATATCTAATCTGCATTTCATATCTAGACATTCTACTCATCCAAGAGACTAAATTGGAGAAATGAGAGTTTCTCCAAACCAATGCAAAATTTTGGAAGAAAGGTGAAGGAATCATGATAAGTGCAAGTGGTGGCTCAGGTGGAATAGGTATGCTCTGGGATACAGATAAATTCAATCTATTGGACTCGAATTCATGCATCCATTGGCTCCTTACCAAGATTCTCCACAAGGACTCAAGTATCCAAATTTTTTTGTTCAATATTTATGTACTAGCTCTCTTCTTGGAACAAAAAATATTGTTGGAATGTCATTGGAGATTATCTTAAAAGTCATCAAATGGACAATATTGTGCTCATGGGATATCTAAATATTACTCTGTCCTTGGGGGAAAAAGAGAGGGGGTTCCATAGTCACAGACCCACTCTAGGAATGGGTAGAAGATATCATTCTAGAATGGGATCTAGCAGATATCAAACCCTCTAGGGGAAAATTCACCTGGACAAATAAGAGATCAGGGCCTGAACATATTGTTGCTAGACTAGATAGATTCTTGGTTCAAAGCTCCTTTCTCCTCTTAGGAATGGATGCTTCATCTGGAATCCTCCCTCTAAACGCCTCTGATCATAAACCTATTTCTCTCAAATTATTCAAAGATACCAACCTAGGCCCTATCCCTTTCTGTTTTAGCCCCTCATGGATCCACCGGGAAGAGTTTCAAGACCTTATTCTAAAAGTATGGGCGCTTCCAGCCACAGGATCTCCCTTCTTCATGTGTGAAGAAAAACTTCGTCGACTAAAAAAAGAGCTCAAAATATGGGCTAAAACTATGAAATCCCCCTCAAGCCAAAGAATGGAAATCCAAACTCAATTGGAAATTCATCAGATAAACATGGAAGATAACCTAGTCACCCCCACTAACATGGAACAAGAAAGAAAACTCCAAAAAAATATTCACTCCGCCTATAGAATGGAGGAATACTATTGGAGGAAAAAGTATCCAAGTATTTGGATTCAGGAGGGCGACAAGAACACAAGATTATTCCATAAGCAAGTTGAAGCTCGAAAACACTTCAACTCTATCAAAGTCATAAAAATTCATGATAAACCCATCAACGACTTCAATTGAATAAAGAAGGTGGCTTATAACCACTTCAAAGAGATCTACTCTAATAATATTCAAGCCCATAATGATAGGAACCACCGGATTGTAGATCTAGCTCCCTCCCTCGTACCTCATTATTCCAAATAGAGGCTCACGACCTTGGTTACAAGAAAATAAATCAAACTCATCCTGGATAGTATGAACCTGGACAAAGCCCCTGGCCCAGACAAGTTCACAACCAGATTTCTCCAAGCCTGCTAGACAATTGTTAAAAAGGATCTCCATAGAATGGTCTTAAAATATCAGAGATGACATAAAATTGGAGGGAACACTAATTCTGCTTTTTTTATCTCCCATACCCAATATCGCTTTGTAATATTGGCTACAATATCATCACAAAATTTATCGCCAACAAATTCAAATACATTCTTCATGAGATCATTTCAAAGAATCAAGGCGGTTTCATCAAAGGAAGACATATTGCCGACAATATTATCCTTATCCAGGAAGCAATCTGTTATACAGCTGATTGGCACCTCTCCGTCCGAGTGCTGACATCCCTCAGGTCGGCACACAAAAGGACACTTATGGATTGAGGTTTGCCTAGTTTCATTATACCTTGGTTGATGATGAAATACATTGCCTATATGCCCAGCTGGTTACTTTGCTATTTTGAGATTTTGAGTGCATGCGCGACTATCTCTATTGGCATCTCGCGCATATGCGCGAGTATTATGTTTAGTAGGTCGCGCATACATCTATGCGCGGGTTGCATTTGTATAGAGTCGCGCATCATGCGCGGGTTGCTTTACTACAGACCCGCGCATGGTTTCCTCAAAATTAGTTTTTAAAAACACAAGTTAATGGGAGATTAGTTGTTTCATTTACCTTAATCCCATTAACTGCTATAACCTCCCTAACCTTCGAGAACTGCCTCATTTCCTTCAGATAAATAGAGGCCTTGGGGAGGGTGTTAGATAGTCATACTTGGAGAGCAAAGTTATGCTGGTGGATTTTCTACAGAGTCTTTGGAGCAGAGAAACACAGAGTCCTTTGGTGACAGAGGAGTCCCTTGTTCAGACATTGGGTTGTAACCTAAACTCCTTCTATTATTGTTAATAAAGCAGAGAATTTCTTCCATATTGTGTTTCATGTGTTGTAGATTGGTGAATGTTTTCATTTCAGTATAATATATGATTTGCCTAACCTGCATCTTTATATATGAATCATACTGTATTTGGAAGAATCTTTGTTAACAGGTGAAGGAGGAATTATCCTGAAGATTTTGGAAGTGAATCAGAGAGGAAGAAGCTAGCTTGGTTCAACCTTCGTATTTCACAAGTAAGTTCCTGCTACTTTCCTATTTTCTGTTCTGTGCTTCTAAAAATCAATTTGTCTACAAGGTCATAGTATGTTGGTAACCCCCCAGACCTAGGTTATTAGGTGAATTATCTTGTACAACAGAACTGGCGACTCCACTGGGGAAGCCAAGTCTGCTTTAGGTCTTTTTCTGTGGTCCTGACCAGTAATTGCTCGAAGTTTTGTTTGTGATCTTGTGTCCTGCTTTCTTACTTATTGTAGCATTTGAAAGTCTTGGGTCTTTCTCTGTTTTTGAGAAATTTTCATACCCATGCGCGGGTTGTCCTTCTAGACAGTCGCGCATACTGAGTTACATACACGGGTTGTTCTATATAACAGTAGCGCACCATACGCGACCTGTACTACTGCACAGTTGCGCATACTCCTGAAAACTGTAATTTTTGTGTTGAAGTTTGCTTGTTCTTTGGCATGTTATAAGTCCTGTTTTCTGTTGAGGCTTTCTTTAAGAGTGTTGCAGAGTTGTCTGAGTGTATCAGGTGATCACGTCTTAGTGCTTTTCGAAGCCCTTGGGTTCTTTTTACTTGTCTTATTTACTGTCTGCATTTTGAAACTTTCTGGCCTGTTTGGGTTATTGGTTGAGTGCCTGAGTCAAGATCAGTGATCAGGGTCTTAGACTCTGTCTGTCCAGTCTGCTGTCTATCAGTTTTTGGTCTGTACTTGCCTGTTTGAAAGTCTGCAGTGATCTTTAGGTCATTGTTTGCACCCAAGTTGAGGTCCTGGCCTTCTTCTTTTGCTGGTTTTTAGGGTCTGTCTGCCTTTTAGTTTCAGTTTGTGTTCTTTATACAGTCTATAAGTGTCAAGTCTACTCAAGCATTGCATTTATACATGCACAGTACTTTTTTGAGCATTTTTTAAAGTGAAAAATAAAACATATATAATCTTCTACATTGTAATTTTTGCATTAGAATAGTGTTTGTTTCAGTTTAAGAAATACATATCTCAGAAAAATACAAAACATATAGGCTAGTTTCTATTATTTAAGTGCTGATAGTTCATCATATATCTTTGGAAAAAAAAAATGAAAAGAAGCTTATTTTTATAGTGTTAGTCTGCTTTAGATGCACCTTTATTTCATTTATTTTCTGCTGAGTCAAAACACCACACAGTCCATCACTACCGCTTCCTTTGAGTAAAGAACAGCCCTTAAAATTAATGCTTAAATTTAAAATCTATTAGTAAGTTTTTATTTTTAGGGCCTTCCACCTACTAGCTTAGGCTAGGTTTGTGGGCTAGGGAGTGTAAACTTCCCACAAACTTTAAACTCAAACGTAGTAGGCCATTCATTAGGTAAATCCTTGGTTCTACCGCTGTATCTGGGAAGCTCCTCTCAAAAGGGAGTTAAGCACGAGGCCGCGTGGAGGCTTGGACAGAGGGGATAACCCCCCAAATCCTTGTCAAAACGTAACCCAAGACTTTTACGCATCTGAGGATTCTATCTAGGCAGAATTTTGGGCTCAGCTACCCTGCTCATGCGTACGAGACTGGCTTGCGACTGTCCCCCCAGACAGTAGGTATTGTCAAGGTAGCCTTAGTCTCTTGTCTTTTAGGGCTCATACACAGGTAAACCGAAAGGTTATTTCTGGTTGACCTTGAACGGACTTGGAAGGTAACCCTTGTGGAAAGTGCAGGAGGGCGGTTGGGTGATTCCTCTGCTTGTGCCTGAGAACCCCTCAAGGACGCCAAGTAACTGTTCATCAGCCTTCTTCTGGAAGGTATATCTTTATAGCATGTTTGCTTGCTTGAGACTCTAGGATCTTTTTAGTGTATGCTCTGTGGATTTGCTTGTGATTAGTCTGACCTTAGGGTGTGGTTTGTTTGAGTCTTAATTCTGGAGGACCAACTGCATAGAAGGTCAAGAAGGTTGAGAAACCTTCCTCCTCTCACACCACTGGAACCTCCACCTTTACCCCAAAGGAGGAGATTAAGCACAGGTGGTTCTTTTGAACCAGTAGGAACTAGTGAGGTTCTTGGTGAACCTGAGTTAATAGCTAACCGCTTTGATTTAGACACATTTGAGATAGAAGAGCTGCAAGCTAACGAGCTTGCAAGACATTATAATACCCCCTTGACTGATTTGAACGACCCAGTGATCGTGCAGGTTAGGCCATTTAGTTCACCAGTACTAGGTGTACCTGTAGGTAGAGCTATGTCTTCTGAAGGAGAAAGTTCATTTGTTTTCACCTCAACCCTTCCGGTTGAAGGGGTAC
>LPNX010886631.1:0-39758 GCA_001517045.1 Pseudotsuga menziesii
TTAGGGCAGCTACTCGGAGATAGTTGGTACCTAAAGGTCACAGCAGCACTCCAGAATGGGAAACCGGTGGGACCAAAGTTTGAAGGCTATGAGTTGGAAGCCAATGGTTTGCTACAGTATCAAGGGAGGATGTACATTCCTAAGGAGGGAGATATTAGAGAGACTATCCTTAAGGAGGCCCACAGAGAAGTGTATTGTGTGCACCCGGGTGTAAAGAATATGTATGTAGACATGAAGCAACTCTTCTTTTGGGCAAGGATGAAAAGCGACGTGGTCAAATTTGTCGCTATCTGCCTTGAGTGTCAGCAGGTAAAAGCTGATCATCACCACCCGGCAGGATTGTTACAGCCGCATGACATTCCTATGTCGAAGTGGGAGGTTATCTCCATGGACTTCGTCGTGGAATTGCCTCTTACCTCTCATAGGCATGATTCCATTATGGTCATCCTTGACAAACTGACCAAAACTGCTCACTTCATTCCAGTTAAGGAGACCTATGATGTCACAGATGTAACATGTGTGTTCATAAATGAAGTTGTCTGTCTCCATGGGTTTCCCAAGAAGATTATATCAGATAGAGATTCCAGGTTTACATCCAGGTTTTGGACGAGTTTGCAGTCGGCGTTGGGTACTCAGTTGAACCTAAGCACTGCTTACCATCCAGAGACACATGGGCAAACAGAAAGAGTGAATCAGGTGATGGAGGACATGCTTAGAATGTATGTCATGGATCAACAAACTCATTGGGAAAAGCACTTACCTTTGGTGGAGTTTGCTTACAACAATAGTTACCATAGCTCAATTGGGATGCCTCCATATGAAGCTTTATATGGAAGGCCATGCAGGATACCATTGAGTTGGGAAACGGTAGAGGATCGAGTAATTATAGGACCTGAGTTGATTCAGGAGATGGAAGAACAGGTTGTTCAGATTAGACAGCAGTTAAAGGAAGCACAGGATAGGCAAAAGAGTTATGCCGATGCACATAGGGTTGACCGAAGCTATAAGGTTGGTGATGTAGTGTTTGTCTACATTAGGCCTAGCAAAAGTACCATCAGGTTTGGGAAGGGGACAAAGTTGTCACCATGATTTATAGGACCCTTTGAAATTTTAGAAAAGGTTGGACCTGTCACGTATCGTCTTGCGCTGCCACCCCATTTGCACAAAACTCATAATGTTTTTCATGTATCTGTTTTACGAAATTATGTAGCTGATGAGTCACATAAAATAAATTGGAAGGAACTGCAGGTTTCGGATGAGGGAACCATCAGGATCGAACCATTACTTATATTGGACCGCAGGGTTAAACAGTTGAGGCACCATTTGGTGGACCAAGTTAAGGTCCAGTGGGAACGATATAGCCCGGGGTCTGCTACCTGGGAGGACGGAGAGACTATGCGTCATGATTATCCCACATTATTTTGATCATAACTTTGGGACGAAGTTTCCTGAAGGGTGGGTGTATGTAACACCCCGTTTTGACATTTCTACATGAACTACTATTATATGTTGTATTTGTTTGATTGTGAGACCTTGTCGGTTTGACGACACTGTGGACATATGGTTCTATTATTTTGTCGATATATATGTGTGTGTGTGTGTGTGTGATGATAGTATTATGGTCGGTAGTCATGTTTAGATATGTATCATGTGTTAATTATGTCAAATATAGGGAAATTACTGAATGATGGGTACGTGGATACTGTTACAGATATATGTTGAAATAATGAATGTTATGCTGGGTGCATGGCGAATGAATGAGTTTATTGTTTTCATGTTATGATGAGATATATGTGTACATATCAAGGATTATGCACGATATCCTATATTGTATGTCGAGGGCTGACTTACAGGATGAAACGGCTAAGTGATAGCTGGATCCTACGAGGTGGGAGGGCCTCGGGGACATGGACTTCGAAAGATAAAATGGTATGCGAGTGATGCATTATTTACTTCTGTATGGTTATTATGCTGTTTATTATGATGTATGTTATGACATGGGTGGGGTAGAGTTCTAGGAAACTCAACCGCCCAGATCGGTTATACGATGACAGACCGAGTACAAGTGCAACGCTGTTGTTATGTCGAGTAGACATAGTCCCTTGTTCCATTAAGGGGAGTGGAGGCTTTACCCACCGTTTATCCCTGAAACCTAGAGTCATGGGAGGGCTGTGCTACGACGCACTCCCCAAGGTGTGTGATGATGACTGGTGGTTTCCTTCTGGGGAAGCTTGGTCGATGTGGTCAACACTTCCGTTTACAGGTTCTAGCTGGAACCGGTCATGAATTGACATTCCAGGGTAGTCCAGCAGAGGACAGGATAGGATGAGGAAATTAGTAATGATGTAGGTAGATAGTTGTAGCGTGAAGTAGGGGTGAAAACAAGATCTAACTGTAGGTGTGTAAAACACTTGGTTAGTATGTGTCGTAAATCAGTGATGTATGGATTGTCGTAACAAGGATTTCAGTAAGCTAATGGATCATACCTTGTAAACTATGCTAAAACATGTGTCGGTAAATAATAAGTTCCTTGATTATGATTGATGTATGTGAATTATTACTTTTAGTGTACTTACGTGAGGAATGTAAGCAGTAGCTACGCTTACATAACTCGCCTACATATTATGAATTACATGAAATATTGTTGAGTAATAATGTCAATTAGTGTCGCTTAATATTAATTACTGTCGTTTAGTAATTAACTATTGTTGATCAATGTTAATAATGTCGATTAAATTTAATAATGATAATTAGGGTTAATAATGTTGATTAATGGTTAATTATTGTCCATTAATAATTAATTATGGTTGAATAATAAACAAAGCAATGGTTAACCTAGGTAGTGACTAATGCAATTGATTAGAATGCTTGATTGATTGTTAATGAGTTTAATTAGCCAGGACTAAGGGTTGAAATGTAACTATAAGGTTAAATAAGTTGATAGTAACTTGATCCCTTAAACTAATTATGAGTTAATGATGTTAATTAATTTTAACAAGACTATGCTTATCTTTAGTAATGATTGTTAATTAGCTAATTACAAACTAAGGTGTAATTAAAATGGAAATAGGTATATGAGTCGATTAAATCATAGTGAATTTTATTTAATTAATATGATTACACATTGATAATGTTATGATTTACATTGATAGGATTATTGTTCATAATTGATAAATTGAATTAGTGAATTTATAATTAAAGGGAATTTACTTATTATAAATATTAGAAACCATTAATTAAATTATTAGGTGAGTGTAATTAATCAATTGACAATTACTGTTAATTAAATTAAATTGGTGAAGCGTGCAAGTTTAAACTATATAATATATATAACATTTATTATTTATTAATTAAATGGTCAAATATTGAAATATGAGTAAGGATATGTTTAAAATTATTATATTAAATAAAAGGATTAAATTTAATTGAATTAGAAGTTACGATTGAGAAGTGACCCCAACCAACACCTTTTAATATTGATTTAAATATTTAAATCAGTCCAAGTCCAAGTTGAGGGCTCGAGGACTTACATGGTAGATGGAAGGGGGTGGATAAATTTATGAGGAAGATAGGGGTAGTAATGGGGAGGAAAGGTCAGCAAACATGGGGATAAGAGGGAGAAAGGAGGGATGAGAAGAAAATCCTTTTTACCTTAGGATTTTGGAGAAGTTTTGGGGGAGCAGAGGTTGGGAGAGCAGAGCTGCAAAGAAGGGGTTTTGTTGGAGATTGTTTTTTTTTTAGGGAATACAATAGCTTAGGGCTTGTACTTGGTTTGGGATCGGGGGGTCCAAAGGGGTACCTTATGAGCTAGGTGGTCGGTGAGACCTCGCCAGTCGGCAGGGTGGCAAGACTGGTTTGGATTGGTTGAGTTTCATAGCTTTGGGAAGGACTTTTGGCTGTAGGGAAAAGAAAGGAAAAACGACAAACAAGGACAACAGCAAAGGTGGACCTACTAGCCACCTACAGGTATTTTCCAGCAGGTATGTTATCGTTTCTACCTTGGCAAATTATGTTTAATTAAATTTCAAAAGTTTATATGCTGTGATTCTCTTTGCTACCTGCACAGTCAACAATAAATTGTTAGAAGTAGATAAAACAGATTTATAAATTTTCAAATCTGAAAAGAATGAAAATGCAGATTTTATATCGTTTTCAGGCAAGTAAATGAGCAAAAGTTAGAAATGAAAACATGAAATTAAAACGGAATTTTAATTGTTCAATTTTGTAAAATGTAAACACTTTATTTTCTTTACAGCCAAAACTAGCGAAGGAGAAAAGAAACACAATAAAAGCAGGAACAAAACACAAACAGAACAGAACATAGATTTTGACAAGAAGTGAATTTTCTGACTGTATATAAAAGTTAAAGGAGACCCAGTTGGGGGCTTTACATAGGAAGACAGAAGCAATGCAGAAGAAGAAAAGAAAAGGAAGCTTGATGAAGAGCTATAGAAACAAGAAGCAGAGAGGCTAAAGTTGACACAGAAACAGATATAACAATCAACCTCTGACACAGCTGGAGGGCAGACCCAGGACATGGAGAACCCTGAGATTCAGGACCCAGAAGTACCTGCTTCCAGCACATCTGAACAATCTGTGGTTCCTACACTGAAGCTGATCCCATTTGTACAGAAAAAAGGGGAAGAGATCCCTGATTTCAATATTGTTTTCTATGACAGGGCAAAAAATAGGATAGCGAAGAGAACATACAGGAATATTGAAACGAGAGGTCTACCCAAGAAAATGATAACGGATACACCCGTTGTATTTGGAATAGACCAAGACCCTAGATTCACCATTGGAGCCGAAGCAGCATTGATTCACACTTTGGAAGACAATGTGGACAAGATTATGACAGACTTGGAGCAATCCAAGAAGTCCTCCACTCAACTGAAAGACACATTGCGAAGAGAGAGAGAGGAAAGCAATATGTTGAGGAGGAAGTATAATGACATGAAAGAAGAGATGATGTATTCAAAGAATGAACTGCAACTCCTCCAAGTGGAGAGACAAGTTAGAGAAACTACACAGGAATTCCTGGAGAAAGTGCAAAAACAATATCAAGAGCTAAAGATGGATAAGGAATAGCTGCTAGGAAAGGTAGAAGATTTAGAGCAACAAAAGATCATCTTGGAGGCCAGTGAGATGCATGCCCAAGAACAGGAAAAGAAAATTCGAGAGCAAGTCACTTCTCTAACAACTACTCTAGAAGAAGCAAGAGAGCAGCAGGTCAATCTACAACCCTTCAAGGAGCATGTGATGGCCCAAAAGGCCAAGATGCTGCAACTACAGACTACCATAGAAGAGGAGAGATGTAAAGTTCTACAGGTAGATGGCTGATTAGAGGAAATCCTGGAAACCTCCTCTTACTTTGTGGATAGATCTCAGGACGTTCTAGAGGTCCTAACAGCAAGAATGACAAGGCTAGAAAATAATGAAGAAACTCCAGCAAAACTACCATCAAAGGATCAACAGGCCCTCAAGCAGGATTATGACTTACTGGATTTTTCTATAAATACCGCAGAGGATTTCAAAAAATCCATTAAAAAGACGAAAGGAGCATGCAAATAGTTTTTCAGAAGGCTCCTTATTACCTACAACTGGTGCCAAATAGAGGCCGAGCAGAGGCTTGATGTTTTCCCAGACCACAACTCATTTGTGGAGATGTTGCAGAAGAGAAATCAAAAGGAGGAAACAAGAGTACATCATATTAAAGCCCTGGATGACTAGATCTTAAGGAGAGAAGTAGATCATTTTGCCATCAGTGTTCAGCTTTTGGAGGATCAGCTTCGGTTGAGTACAGCCAGGATTGAAGCTATAAAGAACCAGGCTGCAAAGTTTGAGATCAACATTCAGTTTCTGGAACCTTGTGCCTTTGAAGGCATCACCTATGAAGCTTTGGCATGGAAGAAGTTTCTGGACACCCAAGTGGGACCCTCCTCGTAAAAGATTAGTCACTTTTGTAACTTGTAACGATTTTGTAAAAACATTTGAGAAAGTGAAACATTGAAGGTGAAGAATTGGGAAGCCCAAGGGTTACCTTTGGGCAGCCCAACAATCTCGCCCTTTTTTGTATAAATATAGAAGGCTTAGAAGGAAGGGGGGATTTTTCCTAGTTGGACATGTAAAGCAATATTGTAAGAAGAACTATTTTTTTTTTTGCAATAAAGAGCTATTGTTTTCCTGTTGGAGAAAGATTGGTGGGACTTTCAAATGTTATGCTGTGGATGGCTGAAAGATGAACTATTTTGTTTTCCAGCTTTTTGTCCATTAACCGTGAGATCGTTGTAACTCTTAGAACCTATGTTCTTGTTTAAATGATTTCTGGTTTATTTTGTGGAATTACCACCATGAGTAATGTATGCTGTTCATAAACAATTGGCTATCTGATTGTCTAAATATCTTTAATCGTTCATGCATTGTGGGAAGAAACATCAGCTAACTATAATTTCTTTTATATTGCATGCACAATACACATTACTCATAAATAAGTTACAATTTGTCTCCCCGGGGATAGATAGATAGTTTACTTCATTTTTGCATATGTGATTTAGATGCTCGTGAGTACTAAAATGAAAGGTAAGAACCTGTGCATCACGTTGTGACTGCTCCCTGCATCCTTATCACCCTGCATTGTTAATTAGGCACTTGCATCTCATACATTAACTCAAAAATACAAAAATACACGGTGGACCGGGCCGCAACCGGTAAAACCTTTGTTTTTGTTACTTGACCTAAGGTAGCCGGACTGTAAACCGGATGGATTCCCTATACCAAACAGTCACGGGCTAGTTGGGAACGTTGACTGGGGAGAATCCCTTGCTGTTGTTGCCTACAAATTTCCAGGCCTCAATAGTTCTGGTGCTAGAAGGAGGGCCACCAGTGCATGGCTGGTCGTGGAAACTCATTTTCCCAAGATTACGTCACCGGCAGATGTTATGAAGCTTTCGACCTAACCCAAGTACTTACAGGTTTTTGATTCTACCTTTGAAGCAAGTAAGCTTGGTTTCCCCATACGTTTCGCTTTGCTCAGACTCTTGTTCTTTTACCTATGCTCATGGCTAGTGTGATTGTGAATTAGCCCAACCCATTGTCGGCTTGGAGAGCTAGATCACCTCTGAACCTAACACCTCCTTTGCATAACCTACCATAGGCTTTTGACAAGTTGCTGCCTAAGTTTGACCCCGAGGAAAGGATTGCTGTAGATGATCACTTGCAAAGTTTCTATTTAGCAATTGAAGGGCTAAGGGCTGGGGAGTATGAAGATGTAGGTTGTAGATTATTCCCCTATACTTTTAAAGAAGCAGCAGCATCCTGGTATTTCGGTTTGCTGGTAAACTCTATTCTTGATTGGGACACTTTAGAAAGAATGTTCAGAAGGAAGTACACAACCCAAAAGACACATGCATCACTGATGAAAGGTCTTGGTTTGTTAAAAAAGGAGAAGAATGAGAAGGTGCGTCATTTTACTCAAAAATTTTCAACATACCTAAAGAACTTTTCTAAAACGGACAGACCCTCAGACAAAGTCTTAATTGAATATTATACCTCAGCCTTAGGACCTAAGCTGGCCATGTTTGCCAAGATGAAAGCCAAACCCATGTTGGTAGAAACTTACGAAGAAGTAGAAAGGGTAGAGGCTGAAAAGGAAAGTATCGAAGACTATCCCAAGCAACCCGAGGAGAAAACCATCAGGAGAAGAACCTTGCTGCTGCCTAGACCTAAAGAGGAGCAATCACATGAGTTTGAGGGAATGCTGAAGATGATTTAGAAACTATCCAACCGAATAGTAGATCTAGAGAAAGAAAGGGAAATTTAGAAAACTTACAAACCATACTATCCAAAAAGAGAGGATAGCAACCAATGGAAAATCCCTCCCCCAAATTTAGCATTAATGAACATAACATAGGTGGGGGGGGACAATTTTTACACTTTCCACCAACAACCTCATTCTGAAAAGAAGTGTCCTCAATGGTTAAATTCAATGACATTGGTGATGAATAAGCTATTGGACTCTAAATTGACTGAAGAAAGTGATGAAGAAGAAGAGAAAAACTAGACCATAGAGAAACAAGATAATGATACTATGTTCTTATGGAATGGTGTCTCGCTGTTCAACACAGAAGAGAATGCTCTCAAGTTTGAATACACACCTACAGCAACAAAAGATACGAACCTAACAATTAAGGACAATGCAATAATTTTGAAGATTAAAAAATTGCAGGAGAATGTCAAAAGACAGGTCGATGTGAAGGTTAAAGATAAAACACTTGAAGTCACTACTCCCAACCAGGAGACCGAGCTAATCAGCGACCATGTCAAACATGTAGAAGAACAGGTAGGTGTTAATGAGGGAGGCACTAAAGAAACTGAAGAGCTTAAAAAGGACATACCCACTCAAAACCAACCAGGAGAAGAAGACATAGAACCAGGTTGGGAAGAAAAAGCTGACACCCCACCTTTTCTTTTGACCCTAGAAATTTTGAATCATAATGTGCATAATTGCTTGGTAGATTCTGGATCAGCAAAGAATGTTATGCCACTGGAGGTTTGCAAAAATATTAATGGATAGCCAAAGCCCACACCTTGGGAAGTAATGCAATTAGATAGCACATGTGTCAAAGTAGTAGGAGAGATGAAAAATGTCCTCATCCTCTTTTCTGCAAATAACAAGATATGTCAATTTATTGACATTATGGTGGCTGACATACCCAGTGGATATGGGCTTATTCTCAACCGAGATTGGTTTTCCAGGTTGAAAGGTTATTTCACTTCAGATTGGTCTCATTTATTGTTACCTCTCAAGGGTACCCCAAATCAGATATAAATTTTGAGAGAGCCTTACATGAAGCATACTGTCACTAAGCTAGGAGAAGGTAATGAATCTGTTGATTATGTCCTGGGAAATTATCTGAATGATCTTAAGCTAAGACATCTTACCTCAAGAAAGGCCATTTCTACGATTGACACTCAGCCTGAGCTCCTTCAACTTCCTCAGGCTAAAAGGGATGACTGTAGGGTAGTAGACATGTGTTCGATTTCAAAAATAGCATAGCTAGACCATGGTTAGATATCTCATGTCTATAATCCAGCCCACCCCTTAACTCCCTAGAATTAAAGATTTTCAGGAGTGGGCAATTTTTTCTTTTCTTTTGCTTTGTACATAAATAAATTGATATTGTTTTTCTTTAATACTTTGATGCTATTTTATTTTGGTTTATTGCTTTGATGTTGTTTTCTTTTATTTTTACTGCGTTGTTAATAGTTCTTTTGGTTTTGAATAAAGAGGCAAACTTTTGGTTGCCATGGAAACATCAGGGTTCTTAGTTAACTGAAATCTTGAGGAAAAGACTGTGCTTTGAAATACAAAATGTCTTCTAGTATCAGTGTTCCTAACCGGTCATGTATTCATTGAAGTCTTACTTAACCCCTGTAAATAACTCAGAAGTAAAAGAGGTCTGGAATACTATTTCAAGGCTCCATCCATTTCACATCTAAAATGTCCAAGGGGGTGACAGCAAAAGGACCCATGGAAAGGAAGCAGGGTAAACGGTATAGCATATATAAATGATCCCATGCCATAATTTCAGAAAAGCTAAAAGCTATCAAGAGTCAAAAATCCTTAAAGAAACAATACATATCAAAGCAAAGTATCAAAAGCATGAATCTCAAATTGCCAAAAGTTCCTCTCCATCCGTGAGATGAAAAGCCAATTCTTCTCTCACACAAAAGGACACTGTGGATAGAGGAGCCTGAATAAAATTCAGAAAGAAAGGCAGATGGAGGACTCAAAAGAACTAAAGTTCAAATATCACAAAAGTACAATTGGCATGGGAATGAGGAACAAAAGGATAATGCCATTTACTATATGTTACAATCCTGTGGTGTCAAAGCTAGAAACTACCTAAGGACGGGAAAAATAAACCTCAATTATCAGGCCTCGAAAGAGTTATTCAGACTTGCAAATATTTCTGATGCTACCATTTCCCAAAGAATGGACTACTTATTAATGATTTAAATGCATGATTTGGATAGCTTAGGAATACAAACATCTGGAAAATTTCAACTTTTCATCTAGACAGTCTTGCACTGGGAAGAAGTTAAGACAGAAATCTCAGGTTCACCAGGTAGTCGCTAATTGTTGCAGCTGCAACAATTTCCCAAAATTCCAAAAAAAATTGGGACCCTCCTTTTGCTTAGATTAGTTTGATTTTCTTCTTTGATTTGATCTAGGGACTTTTCAGGAAGACTTTTCTTATGCTTGGATTGATCTACCACTTCTTTTAAAATTTTATTCTAACGCTTGAAAAAATCCAATGTTTGATCAAACTTCATCGTTTCTTTTAAATGCGTTTTCGACATGCTTGAATCAAAAGTTTATTTGATTGATGCTCCCATCGTTGTGGAGAAATAACAAGTCTTGACTTCGACTGTCTTTTCAATATGTTGGTTTTCACATCGGCTGCTTTTTGGTTTTGCATCGGAACAATTTGTCACTTCAGTCTCCGCAGTTGTGGAGGGCGGATTGCTAAGTCTTCCGATCCCTGTTTGAATTTTCGGCTCCTGCTTTGTTATTTTTTCCGGCCCTGTAAGTCTTGGGCTTCCACCGTTGCTGCTGCGAAATGCACTTCCTCTTCCAGACATCTAGTCGTTTTGAACCCCGCCGTTGCGAAGAAATGATCAATGTTGGATTGGTATTCTTCTCCGATGTTTGGCTCAATCAGATGTTTTCTGGTTTCAAGTCGGAACATGTTGCTACTTTGGATCCCGTAGTTGCGGATGGCCGATTGCTAAATATTCCAATTTTTGCTTTGACTTTTCAAGCCTCACGGTGTTTGTTTCGCTTCTCCTTCAGTCTTGTTTATCCGCCGTTGCGGCTTCCAAAGCATTATCCTTCCTGTCGTCTAGTGCGTTTTTCTCCGATTGTCATTTTCGCCCATCACGAACCGTGATATCCTTTTTATATCCATCGTTGCGGCTCCCATTCCACTTTCGCTTCGATGTTTAAAGCTCTAACGTGCGCTATCGATTGGCTCTCGGTTATCTCCGTAGGTAGGGTAATGATTTGGCCACCCGACGTTGCGGAAGGAGTTATGCTTTCGATGTCCGATCCATTTCTCTCCATCGTCCGATATTTTAATGTTCCGCGGCCCGCTTGTGGGTGACTATTTATAGGTATTCGGGGACGAGTTTTATTATTTTATTGTTCTATTTGGACTGTTTCCGTTCCGTCTATTGTGAACTGTCATTATCACGTTGTCGTTCTCTCGAGCTAGCAAAGGACCCCGTTGTCGGTACCCGCATCCAGGTGGCTCAACTATGGAATTTTTCTTGACCGCCTTTCTTCTCGCCGGTTACGCAGCAAGTGCTAGGTAGGCTCGCATTATCCCATTTCGTTTGGACGTTTGTTGTTTTTCCCCACGGTTAGATTTTTTGTCACGGCCATTTTCCCTTGATCTATGAGTTACATGTGTATATATTGAGGATTTTGTATCATAATGGTTCGTGGGAGGGCGTTTGGGCCCATAAGGTGTTTTTTTTAATCCGCGGCCTGTCATTATGCAACCCTGCGCTTAGAGATTCGAGGGTTTGGTGCAGACGACCATTCGTTGTCTGCACCAAATTGATGATGTTCCTGCAGGGGGAGGCTTTCATGGCCTTCTTGTGGCACTTGAAGTGGTTTCCCTCTTCCCCTTTTGTTTTTGTGCTACCCACTTTATCAAACCCCAGCCGTTTTTTCCTATGCGGTTCCGCACAACCCCATTCTCGCTCAGTTTTGAACCCCAAGCCAATGGAGGAGGATATGTCACTGCATGTAGTTTTATTGGTCAGAATCACATGGGTAGTATTTTGTTAAAGCGCCGCTAAAAACATCGAATAGTTTTCATTGTCATTCCCGCATAGCACGATGATCATGGCGCCCGTGAATAGCCCGAGTTTTCTTCAGTTTTATGTAGATTTGCTTTCCACTGGATTTTTATTGCTAGAATTGTTTTTGTATTGAGGAGCAGTGTTAGCTTGCATATATGTGCTTCATTTGACTGATTTCCATCATGTTAAACATAGAAAAAGTAACTGAACATTACACATTGTGTCTCAATATTTGCAAATTAGGTGAAAAAATCTTGATAATGATAAATTATATGTATAACAGGAAGACTCTGAATTCTGAACGTCGAAGCGACAGAAGAAGAAGGCCCCTGTGGTCGAGGAAGAGCCCGATGTGGAGGTCATTACCAAAACTGAATTCATATATGAAGACACCAAGTGTATATCGAGTGTGGAGCCCAAGTACCAATGGGGAGATATTTACAAGCTGATCACGCGTCGAGAGGTGCCGGATATGGGCTTGGAAGAAGAGGGCATCTATGCCAATATCGAGAGATATTCACTAATGAAGATTGCCACCAAAACAGAGCTATTTCCATGCTCTGAAGTAATTGGTGGGATTCTGCCCCTGGAAAATGTAACCACAATGATCCTCGAAAATGTTGAAAAACAGGGCTATGCTTCCTATAGCCCAAGATATGTAGCTCTGGCCTACCACCTGCCAGAAGCCCAATTATTTTTGTCTGATGACTAGTTGAACAACATCAGAATGGACCTTGTGGAGACCCTTAAAAGAATGTTGTTGACTGGAAAGCATTTCAGAACCAGAGCTACAGGAGAGTATGACACAGCAAGCTTAAGGGTGCCATACAGGTTTATCGCCTTAATGCTTAACAGAATATTTGGAAGAGCACATGGGAAAGTCTTCAAACTGGAATGGATACCCATCGTTTTTTATGTTGCAACCGAGGGGACCATTTTCAACTGGGCCAGCATTGTATAAAACAGTCTTTCAGCTTGCATGGCCTCGGCTTTGGGAGGAGTGTCCCAGAAAATGTCTGAATTCTATATGAGTTCCATACTTGTTGATTGTATATTGTGAAATCAACCTTTCCCTAGCCTCAGGTGCATCTAGGACAGGGAAAGAATGCCTGTCTTATCTGCCTATAAACCACTGTGGGCACACAAGTATCATAGCCATTACCGAGAGGTCTATGAACAGTTCATCATGCCCTTGCATACGCTCATTTTCCTGAAGGAGTGTGATTGCATGTCAGAGGAGGCGCTGCAAGTAATGGAAGAATATGCAGACTACTATCTGACTGAGGATGGCCTTTACTTTAGGATTTTTGGAGGTTCGAGAGCACCTTCCCTGCTGCCCAAATACGCCACTGATTACATCATCCACAAGGAGGCAGTTAGGCAAGTCTTCTTGGATGGCATAGGGAGCTTCTTGTTTGAGCATAAGAAGGCTGCCTATCCTCCTTTTCCCTTCAAGTTAGGAAGTTACAGATTCACCAAGGTGAATAAAGTGGACGACTTCATAGAAGAGTTGAAAAGGTTTCATTTTGGCGAGATGCCCTTCCACAGAAATGATTCCTGCAGCAAAGTGGCCGATCATTGCAAAGAAAACAACGTCCACTTTGAGTACACCCACCATTGGGATAGAGAAGAATCTATCTTCCGAAGTGCACTAAACATGACAGTCTTGAGGAGAAGGTTCAAGAAAAAGATAATCACCAAAGGTGGGAAGGGAGATGAACAAGCAAAAGCTGAGGAAGAAGCCAAGAGAAGAAATGAGGAAGCCCAAAGGTTGGCACAAGAAGCTGCAGGGTGGCTGCAAGGAGAAGAAGAAGAGAAAAGAAAAGCTACGCAAGAGGCAGCAAGAAAAGCAGAGGAAGACAAAAGAAATGAAGAAGAAGAAAAGAAAAGGAAGCTTGATGAAGAGCTACAGAAACAAGAAGCAGAGAGGCTAAAGCTAACAAAGACACATACAAAATAGTTAGCCTCTGACACAGCTGGAGGGAAAACCTAGGACATGGAGAACCCCGAGATTCAAGACCCAGAAGTACCTACTTCCAGCACATCTGAATAATCTGTGGTTCCTACACTGAAGCTGATCCCCTTTGTACAGAAAAAAGGGGAAGAGATCCCTGATTTCAATACTATTTTCTATGACAGGGCGACAAAGAGGATAGTGAAGAGAACAGAAAGGAAGATTGAAACGGGAGGTCTTCCCAGGAAAATGATAATGGATACAGTCGTTGTATTTGGAATATACCAAGACCCTAGATTCACCATTAGAGCCAGAGCAGCACTGATTCACGCTTCGGAAGACAATGTGGACAAGATTATGACATACTTGGAGCAATCCAAGAAGTCCTCTACTCAACTGAAAGACACATTACGAAGGGAGAGAGAGGAAAGCAATAGGCTGAAGACGAAGTATGAGGACATGAAAGAAGAGATGAGGTATTCAAAGAATGAATTGCAGCTCCTCCAAGTGGAGATACAAGTTAGAGAAACTACACAGGAATGCCTAGAGAAAGTGCAGAAAGAATATCAAGAGCTAAAGATGGAAAAAGAATAGCTGCTAGGAAAGGTAGAAGATTTAGAGCAACAAAAGATCATCTTGGAGGCCAGTGAGATGCACGCCCAAGAACAGGAAAAGAAACTTCAAGAGCAAGTCACTTCTCTAAAAACTACTCTAGAGGAAGCAATAGAGCAGCAGGTCAATCTACAACCCTTCAAGGAGCATGTGCTGGCCCAAAAGGCCAAGATGCCGCAACTACAGGCTTCCATAGAATAGGAGAGATGTAAATTTCTGCAGGTAGATGGACGATTAGAGGAAATCCTGGAAACCTCCTCTTACTTTGTGGATATATCTCAGGACATTCTAGAGGTCCTAACAGCAAGAATGACAAGGCTGGAAAATAATGAAGAAACTCCAGCAGAACTACCATCAAAGGATCAACAGGCCCTCAAGCAGGATTATGAATTACTGGAGTTTTCTATAAATACCGCAGAGGATTTCAAAAAAGCCGTTAAAAAGACGAAAGGAGCATGCACAGATTTTTTCAGAAGGCTCCTTATTACCTACAACCAGTGCCAAATAAAGGCTGAGCAAAGGCTTGATGTTTTCTTGGACCATAAATCATTTGTGGAGATGTTGTAGAAGAGATATCAAGAGGAGGAAACAAGAGTACAACATATTAAATCCATGGATGACCAGATCTTAAGGAGCGAAGTAGATCATTCCGCCATCAATGTTCAACTTTTGGAGGATCAGCTTCAGTTGAGTGTAGCCAGGATTGAGGCTATAAAGAACTAGGATGCAAAGTTTGAGATCAACATTCAGTTTCTGGAACCTTGTGCCTTTGAAGGCATCGCCTCTGAAGCTTTGGTGTGGAAGAAGTTTCTGGACACCCAAGTGGGACCCTCCTCGTAAAAGATTAGTCACTTTTGTAATTTGTAACGATTTTGTAAAAACATTTGAGAAAGTGAAACATTGAAGGTGAAGAGTTGGGAAGCCCAAGGGTTACCTTTGGGAAGCCCAACAATATCGCCCTTTTTTGTATAAATATAGAAGGCTTAGAAGGAAGGGGGGATTTTTCCCAGGTGGACATGTAAAGCAATATTGTAAGAAGAACTATTTTTTTTTTGCAATAAAGAGCTATTGTTTTCCTGTTGGAGAAAGATTGGTGGGACTTTCAAATGTTATGATGTGGATGGCTGAAAGATGAACTATTTTGTTTTCCAGCTTTTTGTCCATTAACCGTGAGATTCTTCTAACTCTTAGAACCTATGTTCTTGTTTAAATGATTTCTGGTTTATTTTCTGGAATTACCACCATGAGTAATGTATGTTGTTCATAAACAATTGGCTATCTGATTGTCTAAATATCTTTAATCATTCATGCATTGTGGGAAGAAACATCAGCTAACTGTAATTTCTTTTATATTGCATGCACAATACACATTACTCATAAATAAGTTACAATTTGTCTCCTCGGGGATAGATAGATAGATAGATAGATAGTTTACTTCATTTTTGCATATGTGATTTAGATGCTCATGAGTACTAAGACGAGAGGTAAGAACCTACGCATCACATTGTGACTGCTCCCTGCATCCTTATCACCCTGCATTGTTAATTAGGCACTTGCATCTCATACATTAAGTCAAAAATACAAAAATACACAGTGGAACGAGCCACAACCGGTAAAACCTTTGTTTTTGTTACTTGACCTACTGTAGTCGAACCGCAAACCGGACGAATTCCCTATACCAAATAGTCACGGGCTAGTTGGGAACATTAACTGGGGAGAATCCCTTGCTGTTGTTGCCTACGAATTTCCAGGCCTCAACAGATACCAAGATGAACATATTGATAACAATGATCCAACCTATATTGTATAGTTTCTTCAGTGATAAGAGCAAGCATAAACATGATTAAGGGTAATTAGAATAAGCATAAGCATGTTGATTAAGAGGAATTGGAATAGTGGGAGAAAAACATATAATATTTTGACTAGCTGTGACATATACTATTTCTTAAGATGAAGTATAAGATTGGTTGGAAATGAAAAATAAACTTCCACCTTGTAAGCCTTTTTTTAATCTCCAAAACAAAACTTCACACATTGTTTCTTAACACGTTGACACATATTATTTCTTAAGATTTCAATATTTCCTTTATCATATCTATATGATAGAGACATCGACTAACACTTTGACACAATTCTATTTCTTAAGATAAGTATTTCATTATCATATCTATATGATAGAAACATCTAGTAACACATATTTTGATTTATAGCATGTTCTAGTAAAATGAATATTGTTCAAATAGAAAATGGTAGTTTCTTTAGAAAATAATAGTATGTACACTAAACCATAACATAACATTGGTTATAATAAAAAATAAACTTCAACCTTCTCATTCTTTGTTTTATGTCGAAAACACACATAATTTCTCATTACTAAATATTTAATGGAACAGAGTGAGCAAGTTGGTTGAATCTGTCATAAAATATGTACTGTCTATTTACTGTCCTTTCTGTGAGACATGATCCCAATTAATTTAGATGATCATCCACCATTATAGCACTGCATTCAAGTGGAAGGTGATTGCAATTAAGACTGGTACAAAACCACATCTCACTTCTCCATTAAAAGCACGACTCTTGTAAAATAAAAGATGCATTGAAATAAAGGGCCACTAAAATCACATCAAAATATAGCACCATTTTGTCACAAAATAACCCAAATCTAGTCACACTTTGCAGTACAATATCTTAGTACATTCCTCACTAAAATCCTCCTTCTAGGTAAAAAATATTTGCAACTATGAGAATTTGCATTTATAAACATTTACATTCCAGTCAAAATTCAATTATTCAAAGATTATACACTATTTATGCTTAGAAAAGGGATCCAGAATAATAAAAACAAGCAAAAATTCTCAATGAGAGAGGTTTCTCAGAAACTCGGCAGCTGTGGCGATGGCTCCCCCAGTTATTGCTGCTTGAACAACACGATCATGCCAAGGGTTGAAGTCGGTGAGAGACAATGCAACACAAGCAAGTGCACCTCCTACCGGTGCATTTTTCTTCACAAATTAAAACAACCAAAAACAGTCATTTCAAGAAATGTCATATCATAATAAAAAATATCTAGTGATTAGAGATCATCATTTTCTCACCCAGTCATGAACACAACATGCCTCCTGCATGCCATATGTCATTCCTGAGCTCATGAACACCATGTGCCTCCTGCATGCCATATGTCATTCCTAAGTATACTCTAGCTACCAAACCTACAATACAACAAACAAAATATTTATAAATAGGTGCTTCATATAAGAATCTCACTCGCATAACAATAAGCAATCAAAGAAATAAATTCATAAACAATGACCTCTTTTATCAAATATTGAAGTCCTTTCAGAACCACCAAAGTAAAAGGATTCAAAAACCATTTTGTCCAATAATATACCATGTTGGTAGAGTGAAAACAGAAGGCAAACAAAAAAGTAGAAGCTCATTATGAAAGCAACTAACACCCTTTGCAAATGACCACAGTCAAGGCTACTGGTCGATGGTTCTTAGACAAAAGAAACACCCAAAAACAAGCCCAGTACCAGACATAAATATCTAACATAGCTCTCACATAAAGTCTTAACTACCTATTTTCACATTGCAATGACCATTACAAGACAAAAAAATAACCACAACGCATCTACCCAGTTGAGAAACCTCAGAAACATTATAATCCAATCCAATAGTCAAAGCCCCAGAAAATAAGTGAAAATGGAAAACTAACAAATTACAACCAAAATGTTTCACACAGAATAACTCACCCCATTGCAGAGATCGTTTACAAATGAAACACTTCTGAAAACATAGACAGATTTCTAATGAAAGAAAAAAAAATTGACATAAAAAAACAACAAATGGAATTTTTTGTTCGAGGAAATGAATAGCCCCAAATATCTTTGAAAGAAATGGCAGGAGCACCATTGGAAAAAGACACAGACACAGAAGAATGGTTTCGGCAAGAGCACACCGCAAACAGTTGAAGGAGACTGATCCACGTGAAGGATGGAACACTGACCGAGACCAATAGCTCCCAGATCATTGCAATCACCTCCACCTTGATGGGACTCTGATGGCCTCCTAAGTGCAATCCTCAAATGCTTTCAAATTCCTACAACGAAGAATATGCAAGCACATGTATTCCGGCAGGTAACTACATTGAAAGACAGAGTTTGCGAATAGGTAACTACGGAGAAATAAAAGAACAAGTCCCCATATCTGAAAGGATGGTCAAGCTGCAATAATGGAAAACATGACTACCTAAAGAAATTTCATGAAGAAATGTCCATGTCGTCACGGAAATTCACCTCTATTATCAATTTAATTTTTTTATTTGGGTTGCAGAGAAGGCAATGTCATCTCTATCTATAATGCCTCATGGTGGCAATGGTACCAATCTCTCTTTCGGTAAATTCAACTTTTTCATGGGCACCAAAATTAGCAAAAGGAACCTCCTCCTATGGATCCCGATGAAGTCAAGAGTTAGCAATGTAAGGAGATTTGGTTTGGGTGTCGAGGGAAAGATAAACGAAATCTTCATGCCTACAGTGAGCTCACCATGACGAAAGGAAAGAACGTGTCGTGGATAAAATCAAATGGTGAATATTGTCAAAGGGAGAGAGCGTGGTGGTTGTTGAGTCAGACAAGGCCCACATTGAGGGGATCCTAACTACTATCATCGTTGGGAAGACCAGGTTGGCCTTGTGGGATTCGTTTGTCTATGGAACTCATTTCCAAATATACAATAATGAAGGATTTGTTGTATGGTTTTTTCAGAATTTTGAATTTTTTAGGTTTTTTTTGTGTATATATTAATATACAGAGACTAACACAATCAACAATGTTTATAGCACCTGGTTTCTAGGTCTTGCCACAAAAAACCCAAGGCCACCTTACCTGTAATCCAAACCTAGGCATTAACAATAGCTCATAGTCTCAATTCTCGAACTCCTCAGTAGCCACAATAAGTGAGTCTTACACTTGTCACTCTACGTGCTTTCCGTGTTTTTTTCATTGTATTTTACTCATAAAAAAAAGACTAGGAGTAATACCACCTTCAAAGGACCACCTACATACGATATTGCCACACACTACTAACCATGTTGATGTAAATTTTAACCTCTGCCTTGAGTAATACCACCTACATAGGATGAACTAGACACAATATTGCCAGACACTACTACCCATGCTGATATCATTGTGCCGTCGAGTCCTATGGCACAAAACCCTAGAGAAACGTCACCTATATTAAGCAATGAATAGGCACAAAAATAGTTTTAAAAAATAAAAAAATAATACACAACCTTAATCTAAATTGCATGTTTTTGTTAAAGTTACTACAAATTACTCTAAATAATAGCCCACCAATTCATATATATCCCCTTGTGAGAGACATAATAATAAAATGAAATATATATACAGTTGGATCTAAATTATGTTACTGTATATAACTTAACCTGACTTTGTTAACAAATATTTATTAATATTAATTACTTTATTTTATTAAAATTATTACTTTGCTCACAAATGCATATTACATTTGTCGTTATTACTTTGCTGATAAATGGATATTAGTTATCCTATACATAAAGATAATATGTGCTAGGATAAAGCATTGGGCCATTTTGTTCACAATAGTCAGTTAACCCTAAATCATCGTTCACACTGTTTTATGTAAACTGTTTTAACGTCATCCTTTGCCAAAAGCTTCATAGATGCGGAAACGCTAGCATACCTCCACCATTCTTTGTTTATCTTAAAGTTGGTGATCTATATATAAATATTCTACATTTTTTACAACGAAGCTTCCTCGGTTACAATTACATCGCAAATGCTCCTTCACTTGCACGACGAACCATACCTAAGATACAACTGAGTTGTAGATAATTGCGTTACTTCTACGTTTCCACTTACATGCAATTTATCTTAGGCACAATTACAGAACCAGGTATTTTATCTTTTCCTTAATAGTATTTTAGCTTTTTCTTAATAGTTGTACAGACTGCTTATTGTTTATCAGAGCATGAAACAGAAAACCCATACGTCATTAATTATTTTGCAGGTAATTACGAATGGCTCAAGTTGATTCAATCCTTGTTTGGATCGATCTCATTAGTTCACATAGATGACGTATGTGAGGCCCATATATTTCTCATGGAACAACCAAATGTAGAAGGCCGACATATTTGCTCTGCTATCTCCCTCACTTATCTTCAGTTAGCAGATTTCATTCATAAACGCTATCCACATTTCACCAAACAACAACTCAAGTAAGCAATATTTTAATATAAGTACTTTATTTATTCAGAATATTAAGCAGTTTCTTGGCCTGAGTACTTCTCTATTTATTTAGCATATTAAGAAAAAAAATTGGTATGAGCTCTTTATGTATTTAGTATGCCCGTGACTAGTATAAGTACTGTATTTATTGAACACATTTTTATATAATTATATCAATTGATTTAATATTGCAGATGTGACCATGAAGATGATTGTAGTGTTTATGTTCCAACTTCTTCCAAAATGCTTTTGGACAAGGGATTTTCATACAAATATGGTAAAGAAGACATTATTGATGAGACTTTTGGACAAGGGATTTTCATACAAATATGGTAAAGAACATTATTGATGAGACCGTGAAATATGCCCAATCTTTTGGATTATTGAAATAGGTGGTTATTAGTATTATTATTGTTTAGAAGAGAGTATTGATAAGAACATAACTGGCAATTTCCCAAAAGGGTGCAATAGTAGGCAGATAGGTTGTTTTTGGAGGGTCAAATAGCTGAAAAGGAGAAAATAAAATAGACTTATTTTTTGCTAAAACTATTTGTTGTTGGAGGATCAAATAGTTGAAAAGGAGAAAATAAAATTGACTTAATTTTTGCTAAAACTATTTATCATCGATATCTGTAATCTTGTTGAATTTTTATGATTTTTTATGAAAACGTGTTTTCTATCTATGAATCTTTTCAATATAATAAACTTTAGGCAACAAATCTACCCAATAATCCATTCTTTTTTTCTTATCATTCATACTCAAAGAAATTAAATTATCTTTAGGAAAGATGTGAGAGATTTTGATTGAAGTGTTCCATCCAACCTAGGAGCGTTCCTAATTTCCTTTAGGGAGAAATGAGTTCTTTTTTACTTGTACTCTATCATTGTATTATGTTTTCCATATATTAATATAATTATCATTTTCCCTAATAGAAAAAATGTATTATGTTGTAAGAGGGGCATATGAGTCTTGTGGGTTAATATTATAATACACATAATGCACTAGAATAGAGGTAGAAATGCCATAATCTTAGTTATTGCTATATATTTTAAGGTCTAGTTTTAAAACTTAGCAAATGTTAGTTAATTTTGAATTTCAATATGTAGTTTTTTGGAACATACTTGAATTTGTCATTGAAAGAGTCAATTAAACTCTGTAGCATGGTCCTTAATACATATTGAAGTAAAATATGTTGCTATGGATAAGAGTGTCCATGCCCAAATAACAAGAAGAATTTCCTACTTCAACAACACTAAACATATTCTCTTCTATATGTTTAATGAGGTGAACAAACTGGAAAAATGTGGAGATATTACAATTGGAGAGGTTGTATAAGGAAAATATACATATCTTTCTATTGATAAATTACTAATCTCATGTCATCTTCCAATTTTATAGAGCCATGGGTTATCATTGATTCATTTTTCATAATGCATTCCTTCACTTGGCATGCATTTGGATGGAAATAATGATAGGTATACCATTCATTAGATGTGAAACAATAGCAATAGAGGGTGCAATAATAAATTCCACTATAGAGCAATTAAAATGATATAATATATCAAACCCTCTCATCCATGGATTGGGTACTAATGCACCATTAAACAATGCCTTGAACTTAGTGCAAGACTTTAAAAATATCTATAAGAATAATGATGTGAGATCTTATTTATCTATGGGAGATTATTTCGTCATGTAGATTTGATATGTTTATTCCAAATCAATTTTCTAGCTACATTTGATCATTTGTTTGTGAAGCTCCATTGATCTTTCATATGTGTAGGCATCGAGTTTCTTAACTAAAAACATTGAAATAATGCTTATTGAGGTGTGATAATGCTTATTCTACACCATCTACTAATGAATTATTAATGTAGATAGTCATAGGTATTTTTCCTTTTCTACGATCAGTAAAAAATGAATTTAGTTACAATCCCATCTCATCACAAGCTATTCGATTCTACAACATGCATTCTACAACATGATCCATGATATCATCAGAATCTATTTGATTCTACAACCTGCATTATACAACGTGATCCATCAGATTATGATTGAAAATTATATCAAGGTTCCAAGTAATTTAACCCAATTTCACTAATTAGATAGCAATCTAATAATAGCTAGAAATATTAAATTAAGTCAATTTCATTGTTATTATGAATTGTCACACCCTAGTTATATCAACCTAATTAGTCTACATGTTATAGTTATATCAACCAAAATCATAGTATTTAAAGTTCTAGTTTTACTTCATTGGGCTTGTTATTGGGTTTTTAAGGGAAAACACATTTGATTACTTGTTACAATATTTGAATATATATGATGGGTTGGAATTTTGAGTTTTGGGTAGGGACTACAGGACTCCCATTCATATCATACAAAATTGGTCAAAGAACTCCCATTCATACTATACGGAACTTGAATAACAATCGAACAAGCTAGCAATCCATCGAAATTTTACATAAACATGAACATAAAAACATTACCTGTTGAGAATAGAGACTCGGCAAATTTAAAACTGACATCTTCCTTAATATCACTTCTAAAAACACACAAAATCCCCCCATACCAAGCATAATAGTTTACCAAACAGAAAACATCCTTAGTTTCCACCATCCAGGTTTATTACACTCGGTACATCTTGACCTGAGTGTTGGTCCTCGTTTTCCTCCTCCCTAGATATTGTGTGTTCATTCTACAAATGTTTCACTAACAAACTATCGCATTTATTCCGTAGCGGTCCATTTGGAGATTTATGGTGGTAGCTAAGGAATCTCGTCGGAATCCTTTCATCCACATCCTCTTTAGCACCGTGTTCTCCATTATAGGAGTTGATGCCTCCTTACTCCTCGAATCTCCCATTTGTTGCATAGTTCCTTAGAGTTCCATTAGCTAGTTCCACGTGTCATGTTGTTGAAGGACAATCCCATGTCGGCTTATTTTCAGGATTTCACATGCACTAACCATTTTGATGTGAAAACGTCTATATGGCAAGGTGCACCTAGTGCAGGAACTCAAAATGGCCTTACCTACATGTAACTACCCACAACAGGATTTGAACCCGAAATCCAACGTCTGAATCCGACGTCATCCAAAATTTAGTATGGATGTGTTGGACAACAATCATTGAGAAGAACAATGATCAGGAAAGTTCAATAGCTCCGTTGAATATTCGACACATCACGCGTTGGATATTCGACTCACAAGAGTGTCGAATATCCAACCCTGGAGTGTCAAATATTCAATGGTATAGTGTTGAATATTCGACGGTAGGTCGAACTAAAAGTGTCGAATATCCAACCCGAGAGTGTCAGTTTTTTGACCCATTAGTGTCGGATATCCGACGGTATGTGTAGGTTTTTTTCTTGAAATAATGTAAGGTTTGAAAGATTTGAGATTTTTGGTCCCATATTTTCAATGGTAACTATGTTCAAGGTGTCGAATATCCGACGCCGGGCCATTATAAATATAATTTTTTTTAAACATTTCCACATGTTTGTTGTAGAAGCGATGGATGATTTGCGAAATTATTTGTTCCTCGACGGACGATTTGTGAAAATTATTTGTTCCTCGATGGACGTTTTCAGGAATTGTTTTATTCTTCAATGGGCGGTTGTGGGAATTTTTTTTCTTCAACAGACAGTTTGTTGAGGTTTTTTTATTCTTCGACTTCTCTCCATTTGACCAAATGTTGATGCATGGAATTTTATTTTTTAAGACAACCGGTTATATTCGTTCACAAATTTTGTGACAAAATGTCAAATAAAAATATTCTGGATCCAAAAGAAGACAACCGACAATTGCTTGCTAGACTATGGGATGCAGCGAAACGAAGGGGTGATTGCAAATGTCATTTTCTGTGTACCCTATGTAGGGGATTTAAGAGGATAATAATATTGATCTCAACAGCCACAAAACATTGCAGGGAACATGGACACACTGAGGGAGGGAACAAATATCGTCCATTTGTAGGTTTACCATTATCAAGTTTATTATATTCTTTGTTTTGGTAATTGTATGTATTATTTTTATTTTTCATATATTAATGTATATCTATTGATGTCTCCATGTATTTATATTAAAGGAAAGACACCCTATAGCATATAGTCCATAGGAAGTGATTTCAGAACAAGTTCTAGATTAGGATCATGGAGCGTGTATGTTTAATGGAGAATAAGTGAATGATCATATTGAACAACATGATCATACTGATAATGTAATTGAAGATGATGGTACAAATACATTGATCCATGATTCATTTAATGTTAGAATGGATGATGATGATGATGATAATGAAAATGATGATGACTTTGATGATGTTCACAATATACTTCTTCTCAATAAGGCATATGAACCCCTTTATGAAGGCTCCAAAACAAATCTTCTCTCTGCTGTATTGTTGATAATGAACTTGAAGGTTATGAAATGTCTTTCAAACATTGCAATCACACGGATGCTAAGGTATGTAAAATAATCCATCACATATAAAGGATTGTGATAAATTTTATATGTATTCCTCTAGTAATTGTATTGTTAACTCATTATTGATCATCATACAGATGAAGCGTGTTTCGTTAATATTATTTATTTATTACATTAACTATTTTTTTTTAATTTTTTTGTAGCTTGATAGCTGAATTTTTGTTACCACCATCAAATATTTTACCTCGCACATATTGAGATTTATCTTCCATCATGAAAGAGATTGGAATGCATTATGAAGCAATTCCTGCATGCCCCGATGACCATGTTATATATTATAATCAGCATGAATTTGCAACAGAATGTCTAGAATGTCATGTAAGTAGATATTGTACAAATAAAGTAACAAAAATGGTGCGTCGGAAGGTTGTTCATTATATTCCCGTCATTCTGTGTTTGCAACAACTATTCAGGTGCAAAAACATAGCGCAATTTATGGATTACCATGCCACAAACATAAGTCAAGATGATGTTATCTGAATGTCTGCAGATGTTTTTGCTTTTAGAGATATGGAGGAAAAGTGGCCTCACTTTAAAGAGGAACCACATAATCTTAGGATTTCTTTGGCAGCAGATGGTGTTAATCCATTTGCACATATGAAATCCATTTACACGGTGTGGCCTATTTTTGTTATCAACAATAACATTCCTCCATGGTTGTCAATAAAGAGGGAACACATAATTTTGTTGATGATTATTCCAGTTTTTTTGTCTACAACTGTTTTATTTATAATGTAGTTGTGGCATCTCATTTGTCGTATTATGTTTCATAATTTCATATATATATATACTATTTTACTCTTGTGCATGGTTTACATATCTTAATGGTTCTCATAATGATATATTTTATATGTACTTCAAATCAATCAGGTAAGTTCCAAGTCAAAGATATGAATGTATACATCGAACCTCTTATAGATGAGCTACTGAAGTTATGGAATGGAATCGCTATGTATGACGTATCTAGACTAATACGACAAAGGCAATTTCAATTCCATGCAATGGTTGTATGGACAATACACGATGCCCCTGGGTTAACTTCATTTTGTGGTTTGTAATTTTAAGTTCCACTTTAATTGCATTTAATTATATGGAGTAGTTAGAATAGATTATATATGAATATATTTGACATAGATATTCCATATCTATATATTGTAGGTCTTCAAACAAAGGGTAAATTTACATGTCCAGTTTGTGGTCCTAAGATAAAATCTCGTCGTTCAAAAAGCTTAAGAAAGGAGGTGTTTGATGAGTATAGGAATTTCCTCTCTAAGAATCGTAGGTATAGAACAACTGAAAAAAAATATTTTCAATGGGAAATAGGAGACTACATTAAAACCACAAAGAATGACACCTCACCTTTGGAAGATGCAATATAATAGAAATCATCATCATGGTAAGTATGGATCATCGTATATGAATTGTTATGTATTTTAATTTTTATTGTGAGTTGTTTACTATAGTTGACATATTTGATTTATGATGTAATTTATTTATAATCTAATATTTATGATGTCCATCGTGATCATGAAGGCATTAATGGGCTTCCATGAGGAATTAAAAGTTATCCTATTCAATTCAGCAGGTTTCCCTACTATGAGCACCTACAAATTGCTTATTTGTTTGATACAATGCATATTTGAAAGAATGTTACTGAAACCTTATGGCGGCTACTGGAGCTAAGGAGGGAGAAGGATAAAGTTGTGAAAGCTTGCAAAGACATTCAAGAAAGCAACCATGCAATGAAAAACATCATCCAATTTCATACCAATGGAGAACAAGTTAATATAAACTCAATTCCATGGATGTTTACGAAGCAACAAAGCAATGTTGTCAAAGAAGTAATGTGGAAAATTAAATTTCCCACTGGATTTTGTGCGAACTTGAAGAATATCATAACCAAAAAAGGTGATTTTGCGGGTGTCAAAACACATGATTGGCATGTATTCATCAAGGTAATTATTATTGCTATCTCCATATAAAAAAAAAATTCATTTTACTGCGTATATTTTTTTTTCTTGTTTGTATACTCTTTTTTTAATAAATGGTGTGGTTTGTATATTGATACAGTATGTTCTACCTCTCTCTCTCTCAGACAACTTCGACAACAATGTCAAACAAGTTATATATAATCTTGGTAAATACATGAGGTAACTAGCGATTACTTGCATGTGCTTAGTGTTTCTTTAATTCTCCCTATAATTTATATTCATTTTTTTGTGCATTATTTCAGTATATATTGTAATTTAATGTTTATTTTTGTTAAATAACGTTATTGGTTTTCGTCACTTGTAGATGGTTGACATCTAAAGAAATCCATAAAGAAGATATAAAGTATTGGAGGAGAAAAATTCCTCATCTAATGTGTGAAATGCAGAAGCATCTACCATCGGAATTTTTCAATGCACAGGAACACTACCTCATACACCAAGTTGAGGAGATTGAGTTGTGTGGACCTGTGCACTCAAGGTCCATGTGGATGGTTGAGAGGCACTTGAAATTTATGAAGGGTTTGGTGAGACAACAATCACATGCTAAGGGTTCTATGATGGAAGGATATATGGTATACCAAAACATGTTTTATGCTAGTGAATAACTTCCTATTTTAGCTTCAAAGCTCAATTTACGTTGCATTTGTGATCTGGACTCCAATAACAAATTTGAAGGGGAGCAACTGAAGGGGAAAGGTAGATTGAGGAAGCTGAAAGGTAATTATTAGCTAGTGGATGTTTATTATATCATTCATATTCTAATTGTATTTTCTAGTTATAATTGCTTCAATTAAGAGCATATACTTTGTTTAGGAGATTTACACCTTTCTTTCATTGTAATGGTTATTGCCATTAAACAGTTGGTCGAGAATGGGATGCAATTCATTTATACATCGCAAACAATCGACTAGATGAAGGTATGTATTGAACGATGTGAACAATTTGGTCACGGAATATCATGGGAAGGTGTGCCTTCATTGGTAAAAGTAGCACAACGCAATGGAGATAGAAATATAACAGAAAGGGAAATCGATTTGGCATATGGTGTAAAAGATAAAATGACAAGAAGATAATTAATAAATCCCTTTAAATCTTTTATTTTGCAAATTACATTTTGATGTACATGTTCTTCTTTTCCATGTATTGTTGCATAAGTATTGAATGGTTGTGTAATATTTTTGTGTATTTCTTATTGCAGGTAAAACACCATAAGGCTATGGTCTGCAATGGAGGTAGATATTGGATCAAAAAATTGGGTGAAACAAAGAAAACATCAGATTCTAGGATATATGTTGTCTTTGAGGTTACCAATGTTTCATCGAGAACTGACAGACATCCAGAAGTCTCAGAAAATTGATACTATGGGTATTGGAAGATATTATACAATGTGACTTTAAATACTTTAAGGTAGTTCTATTCGTTTTCAAATGGTATAGGTTACAATTGAATCAACATGATCTCGATAGAACTATTATTGAACATGATAATGGATTTACCATGGTAAACACAAGGTTGTTTGAGCCAGGAACAAAGCCCTATGTTCTTCTAAGCCAATGTGAAGAGGTATTTTACTCATAGGTTCCAGGTAAAGTGGGCTGGTCATTTGTTGTGAGACACGATCCAAGGGGAAGGCCGGTAAAGTATAACCTAGACGATGATAATGAAGAGGGTTCTCTAGAAGAAGGATACGATGACGTACAACATGATCAACATGAGTTAGGTGATGGTGATGATCCAGCAGAAGAAGTACTCTAAGAAACAGTTCAATCCGATGATGTAGCAAACAATGCCTATGAAAGTTATACCGACGATGACATGATGAGAATAACTGATGATGATGACGATGATGATATGAACAACCCTTACAATGTTGAATCTAGATCTGATGATACAAATGATGACTTGGATGAAGAAGATGATGAAATATAATTAATGAAAGGTAAATATTAAATTAGACCTATTCTTTTATCTTATTTTTTTAAGAGTTACTAACCTCATCACCATCACCATATCGCTCATGTTGATCATCATCATCTTCATCATCAGACATATTCATCTTCATCATCATCTTTATGATCATCATCGTTGTTGTCATTGTCATCTTCATCTTCATCTTCATCATCATAGTCTTCATCATCATCACCATCAGTATCGATGTCATCATCACCCTTGTCATCATCATCATAATCACCCTCATCATCATCTTCATCATCGTCGTTGTCTTCATCATCGTCGTCATGCTCATCAACATAATCATCACCAACATCATCATCTTCATCATAATCGATTAAGTTGACATCATTATCCTCATGATCATTGTCATCATCATTATCATTGTTGTCATCGTCGTCAAAATCATAATTATCATCATCGTCATCCTCGTTGTCATCATCATTGTCATCATCATCATTTTCATCATCATCGTCATCATTATTATCATCATCATCATCTTCATCGCCATCATGATCATTAAAATTAAACCTAGATAAAATTAATTACTTCATATCATCATCATCGTCATCTGTAGCATCATCGTCGTCTTCATCATTGTCATCGTCATCATCAATGATGAAATATAATGAAAGGTAAATATTTAATTAGACCTATTCTTTTATCTTATTTATTTTTAAAAAGAGTTACGGACATCATCATCATCATCATCATGTGGATCATCATCGTCATCATCCTCACCATCCTCATCACCATCATCGGCATCATCATCATATTCATCATCTTCATCATATATAATCATCAGCATCATCATCATCTTCATCATCTTCATCATATATAATCATCATCATCATCATCATCATCATCATCATAATCACCCTCATCATCATCTTCATCATCATCGTCATCGTCATCGTCGTCTTCATCATCATGACCATCATCATCATTGTCATCCTCATCAACATAATCATCACCAACATCATCATCTTCATCATAATCGATGAAGATGACATCGTTGTCCTCATGATCATTATCATCATCATTATCATTGGCATCTTCATCATCAAAATCATAATTATCATCGTCGTCGTCATCAAAATCATAATTATCATCATCATCATCATCATCATCATCACCATATTCATCATCGTCGTCATCATCATCATCATCATCTTCATCACCATCATCATCATTAAAATTAAACCTAGTTCAAATTAATTACTTCATATCATCATCATCATCGTATGTAGCATTGTCATCATTGTCATCGTCATTGTCAACGATGAAATATAATGAAAGGTAAATATTTAATTAGACCTATTCTTTTATCTTGTTTCATTTTAAAAAGAGTTATGGACATCATCATCATCATCATCATCATTGCCATCATCCTCACCATCATCATTGCCATCATCCTCACCATCCTCATCACTATCATCAAAATCATCATCATCATCATCATCTTCATCATATATAATCATCATCATCATCATCATCATAATCATCATCATCATCATAATCACCCTCATCATCGTCTTCATCATCATCATCGTCATCATCATCGTCATCATCATCATGACCATCATCATCATCATCATCCTCATCAACATAATCATCACCAGCATCATCATCTTCATCATAATCGATGAAGATGACATCATTATCCTCATGATCATTGTCATCATCATTATCATTGTCATCGTTGTCATCAAAATCATAATTATCATCATCATCTTCATCATCATCGTCATCATCGTCATCATCATCATCTTTATCATCGTCATCATCATCATCATCATCATCATCTTTATCACCATCATCATCATCATCATCGTCATCGTCATCGTCGTCGTCGTCGTTGTCCTTGTCTTCATCTTCATCACCATCATCATTATCATTTCTTTTTAAAAGAGTTACGGACATCATCATCATCATCATCATCATCAACATAATCATCACCGACAACATCATCTTCATTATAATCGATGAAGATGACATCGTTATCTTCATGACCATTGTCATCATCATCATCATTGTCATAACCGTCATCAAATTCACAATTATCGTCGTCGTCGTCGTCATCATCTTCATCTTCATCATCGCCGTCATCATCATCATAGTGTGAAGATTAGTGTTTTAAAACACTAATATCTTGATAGTGTGAAGATTAGTGTTTTAATTTTTTTATTAATATGTTAGCTATAAATATTTTTAGGATTTAAATATCTTGAAAAATTAAATTAATATATATATATATATATATTAAAAATTAATTTCTTTCTTAATCTAAAATTTTATTAATTTGAATGTTGTAAAATTGAGTTAATTATATTGCCAAATACTATAAATAAATATTAATTTAAAGTGATTTATGCCTAAACCTTTATCATTTGATAATGCACATAAGCTACATTGTAGTTTGTAACACACATGGTTTTTTTTTACGTGATATTTGCTAATAAAAATAAAGTGAATATAGATATAAATATTTATTTTATTTATATTTGAAATATTTTTCCATAAAATATTTTATATCAAATTTTAAAATTTATCATTTTATTTTTGTTTTGAATGTTTTAAGTTTATTTTTAAAAAGTATTTAATTTAAATAAGATATTTATATAGAAGAATGTAGTTAGCAAAATTGATGTCCAAAATTTTTACTTAGTTTATTGCTATAATAAAAAGATTAGATTTTAGATTTTGTAGATAACTTTTATGTTTCCAAATTCAATATGGAGAATGGAGTAAACATGGAAAGATGTTAAGAATTTAAAACATAACATTAATGTTTTTTTTTAATCTTTTACATACCTTATGGCTCACGAAAAGATATTAGATTCCAAATTTTTCATATATCTTTGATCTTACCGCAACTTTAAAGTTTGGTGACAAACATCAAAATCATTTTAGATATTTAGACTTTATTAAATTGCCACAACAATGGCTTCTTAAGTCATTTAAATGTTGTCATTCCACCCACCAAAGTTTGAATCTCCTAATTGTTGCCATTCCACCCACCAAAGCTTGAGTCTCCTCAATAGCATATTTGTGCCTTATAGCTATTAAATAAGATATATGTCAAGGTTCTTAGTAACAGTGTATGTGATAATAAATCACTGTTCTCTTCTTTCTTTTATTAGGAATTTTTTACTTTTTTTATGATGGTGATGACAATGATGACGACAATGTTACCATATTGGTCTATAATATTTTGTTATATTGAATCCAAGCTCAAAAAGGGCACAAATAAGATTATAATGATTATAAAAGAATTGGGCCCTTTTTAATTTTGAAATTGATTTAAAAATAAAATTGCCAAGCCATGCATTCTTTCAAAATCATCATCCTCATGATCATTGTCATCATCATCATCATTGTCATCGTCATCATCAAAATCATAATTATCATCATCATCGGTATCGTCGTCATCATCCTCACCATCCTCATAGCATAATCATCTACATCATCATCATCATCATCATCATCATCATCTTCATCATCATCTTCATCATCATCGTCTTCATCATCAACGTCTTCATCATCAGACATCATCGTCTTCATCATCAAACATCATCGTCTTCATCATCAGACATCATAATATTCATCATCGTCGTCATCATCATCACACATCATTCTCATCATCACACATCATCATATTCATCACACATCATCGTCATCATCATCGTCTGTATCATCCTCATCGTCTTCATCATCATCATCATCATCATCAACGATGAAATATAATGAAAGGTAAATATTTAATTAGACCTATTCTTTTATCTTATTTCATTTTGAAAAGAGTTACTAACATCATCATCATCACATGGTTCATCATCGTCATCATGCTCACCATCCTCATCATCATCATGAACATCATCATCATCTTCATCATCATCTCCATCATCATCTTCATCAACATCAACATCATAATCATCATCAGCATCATGATCATCATCAACATCATCATCCATCAACATCATCATCATCATCATCGGCGTCGGCGTCAGCGTTGGTGTCATCCTCATCATCGTCGTCATCAGCAACATCATCGTCGCCATCAACAACATCATCAACGTCTTCATCATCATCATCATCATCAACATCGTTAGCATTTTAATCATTTCATATGATATCAAGAAGGTCATCACCATCATCATCATCATCTTCATCATCATCAACATCATCATCTTCATCATCATCATTGTCATCATCTTCATCATCATCATCATCTATGTTTTCATCATCATCATCATCTTCATCCTCATCACCAACATCCTCATCTTCATCATCATCATCATCATAATGATTGACATCATGAATAACATCATCATCATCATAATGATTGACATCATGGATAACATCATCATCATCATCAGCGACATCCTCATCCTCATCATCATAGATTTACTGCACACATAAAGACTCACATAGATACACCCCCCTCTTTGTATATAATAAAAAATAAAACATAGTATATATAAATAATAAAAAATAAAACATATTATATATATATATAAATAAAACATAGTATATATCTATAAATAAATAAAATAAAGCATAAATAAATTAATTAAATAAAACATAAAAACATATATATAAATAATTATAAAACAATTATTTTAAATACATATATATAAATAAATAACAAAAACATAAAACAATAACAAAAAACTAACAATCGTGCTATTTTCATTTCAGTTTCACGAGAAAGCTTCTTCCTCTGTGCATCTCGTCAGGTGCTTGTCGTTCAGTGATCAGTGATGTTCTGAGTAACTTGGCCGGAAAATAATATCAATGGGAGCAATGATTTGGACAGTGGGAGCAATGATTTGGATAGTGAGAGGAACGATTTGGACCCATGAAGACTAAGGAGAGTGGATTGTGGTTTTGTAGCAGACAAGGAGGCCAATTGTCAGTCAAGACAATGCATCCCAAAATTGTGAGTACCGTGCCCTAACTCATGTCTATTTTAAAAATTTTAAGATAGTTCTGCAAATCTCCAGGGTTTCTTAGCCAATAGAGAAAAGACAGAGGCTATTAGAGCAGGTTACCCTCGTTGATCAACACCCAAAGTTTGACTCTCCTAATTGTTGTCATTCCACCCAAAATAGAGTTAATAGGGGTAAAAATAGAGTTGCATTTGACAGTTTCATTCGACCCACATTTGACCCATATTGGCTGATATGGATTCTGAAGTCTGTCTAGTCTGAGCGTTACAATTAGTGGACGAACCCACCACATTTTGGTTCGCATTCAAACTGGTTTGGTTGTTTTTATTTGAGTTATCTCGGCAACCGGTTCCCAAATAATCTATTAATCCAACCCCACCGAAATGAGATGCTTAAGGGAGGTTTAGAGAAGGATTCGAGTTCCCCGATAGCCATGATAGATAGAGTTTTTTTGCTCACATGTATGCTTGGCCCGGTGGAGAAGGATGAAAATAGGTCGCTTCCCTGAGCAGGATTTCTGAGCCCTATTTTTTTATAAGCAAGAAACTCAAACCTAACCCCTAGATCATTCAATATCATTATAAAATCCCTAGGTTAGAAAGAAACTCGAACCTAACCTAGTATTTTCCAAATTGTAGTGACAACGGGGGTTTGCCAAAATTTTACCAAATGTTATGGATTTCTTCTTTAAGGTGTTTTATTATAGAAACCTTATATTAGAAGGCAACTTGAACCTAACCAGTAATTCCCAAGCTCTAACCACCATGAGAGCTTGGACTATACAATATATTTTCATTAAGTGATTGAATGAAGTAAACCACTTACAATAACTATTTTTTCAAAAGATTAAATTTTTTTCTACATACCTGTAAATATCATCATCAAACAAAATTGTCCATGAGGACAAAGTTCAAGAACTCTATCCACATGAACTATATCTCACAAAATATAACAAGTATTCAGCCAAGCAACGGTGAATATCCATGGTATTATGTTTCACAAGTTTGCCATGTTGCAACCTAATGAATAATAATACCACGAATCGTCACTGTTATTATCCAACACTTATTAGCTATTTTAGAGTTAGTGAATTGAAAGTGGCTAAGTCAATGCAGAAAAGAAAGGTAATAAGTTTGACTAAATAAACTATTTTGATAATTGTACGTTGTTTACTAAATAAACTAGTTTGATAATTTTACCTTATCAACCATGTATACTATTTACTAATGTATAATATATAATATTTATTAATGTTGTCTAATGTTTAACCATGTTTAATGTATAATGTTTATTAATAAACATCAATTATTGTCAAATGTTATTAATATATATGGAATGTGAAATGTTTCATGCCTAATGTTATTAATGTCTAATCACTAATAAATCCAATTATTTACACATAGCTAAATTAATAAAAATTCACCAACCATTTAGCAAAATCATCACCAACAAAAATGTGAGGAAGGAGTGCATCACCCATTCTAACGAAGAACAATTTGCTAGGGCACAAAAGGAGGTCAAAACTTCTTCATGTACCTTCCCATATCATCGAAGGACCTATACTATCTTTCCTAGCAAGTCTCAGCTTCATCAACAGCATATTGAATCCAAAACATGAAGAACAACATTGGAGAGTGTGTTTTTCCTCAATTGGTGGTCAACTGCTGGAGAGTAGCACTACATCTTTTGCTACATGCATGGCTTGCATGCCTCACATATCTCGACGTACTATCGAAATTATTATTATTGGTATGTGTACCTTCTCTCACTGACAGTCTTCTTACTATTTATTCTCCAAAACAACTATATTATAGGGCCTTTTGGCATGACATTGTTTTGCATGCAACGTTTATTTTGTCAATCTAGAATAACTAAAGCACCGAACCTACAAACATACTATCAAAACAATAGAATATCAGTTTGTGATACTATATTTTTCCATTCGGTGATCCAGTACCTTTTGTAATACCTTCAACCCTTCAAAAGATAGGGGATAAGAGAAGGTAGTTGTGGTACCTAACAAGGAGAACCTAGATAATGCCTATAAACGAGTCATTAATGGTGATGATACAAAATAGTGTCACCTTTCAATTGCTTCAATATCCTATAAATAGTAAAGAATCCTTACTCTAGAAATATCATTTCACGAAATAAAGCACACCATAATCCACGCGTAATTTGATAAATGAATGGAAATAACTATCAATGGGCAACAATAATAATAAAAATATACCCATAGGTATTAGTTTAGGGATGTATTGAGGTTTATACCACATATTTGATAGTGTATGCATCCAATACTTGCTCATTACTTGATCACTAATATCAATTGATATACCATCACTCTTATTGGTAACTCTATTTTTTTCACATTTCTAGTAACCTACAAATTCCAAACTCTTTATTTTCACAGATTTTTTGTGAGGTTATGGGTGCAAAAATATTGGAGATTGGCATCCTAAGGGTAATATTGGTACCTTCAATTTTTTAGATACCATGATAGTTTTATGGTTGCTAAACCTAAGGGTCATAAATTGGTAGATGCTCATGTGAAAGCTCACATAGGCCTCAAGATCAAATCCCATTGACCCCCTTGGGGTTACCAGTTGATATTCCATCTAGTGATTACCATCATCCTCCATCCTCAAAACCATGGAAAAGGGGGAAATCCACATAACCCACCCCAATCCTCATGGAACATATTGAAACAAACCAATGTCCAGGTTGTAGATGGCTTGTGGATCCCGCTACAATGAACTAGACAATCAATGTATGAACTCCAAGACTCAAAGCACTATCCATGAAAACATAACCTCTTATGTTTCTCTTTCCTAAGAAAGATACCTTGAGAATATGTCCATGTAAACCCTAACACCCTTCGTGTTGTTCTTTCCTATGAAATAGATTCGAAACATCTCTCTGTGTAAGCCCTAACCTTCTTCCTATCTTTTTCCTTGCAAAGAGACTCAATGAATTCATCCATTTAACCCTAAGCTTCTTCCTATTGTGTTTTTTAGAAAGGAGGTCAGATAATGAAAAATGCAAGGATAGGATAAGCAAGGAAACTATGCTCTCGAAAATACAGGTTCTCCAAAGAAACAAGTCTCAACCAAGGAACCTCCTTCTTTGAGCTTATTCATTACTCCCCATCTCAATGGATTGGCGCTTTCTAGTGCTTTAACACTTTCATTCTGTTAGGTTCGTTTTCTTTCTTTTAGAAATTCCTTGGGGATGTATTTTTTCCTCCCCCTTGTCATCTTTGGCTATTGTATTCATTTTACAAATCCATGCATCAATTTGATGTTTATTGAACATGAATATTTATATTAAATTAAATCAAGTATTATACACAAAATATTATATATATAACCCTAAGGAAGATTTAATGGTCACTAAAATCATTGTTTTCCTATGATTATTTTTTAAGGATTCATGACATACATGCCTACTCATTTCCTCTTTCTATATTTTCCCCATTAATAGATTGACCTCCACAATCATGTTGGTCTAGTCCCCTTGACAATCATAATTAAGCACAATTACCATATTTGACCCTAGGATTAACCACACCCAAATCAGATTCTCAAATTCCTCCACCTCATTTTGACTAATATAAAGTTTTTTACGTAGGATAATTAGGGTTATTTAGGGTTAGGGTTTTGAATCCCTGATTCCTAATTTTGGGATGACTGGCACACTCGTATCGAACTCTTCAGTCAATTCAGATTGCACACTCATTCTTGTAACCTTGTAATTAAGTAATCAACAACCACTTAGGATCTCATTACCTTTGCACCTTCACCCAACCCGAGACTTGTCAAAGCTAACCTAAAATGAAACAACACTCCCCCTAGTGGCACTCATGGCACCTAAAGTAACTACTTCTAGGTTTTAACTTGCTCTATTTTCCTGCTCTTTTTTCTATAGATCGTATGTCTACTTAGTGGGACACCAAATCACATTAATTATTGTTACCAGACATAGAAACTTAGTATATTATGAAAATATGATTTTCAAATTTTCAAAGACTTGAAATTAAATTTAAATTTAAGTTTAAATTTAAAGAAGAAAAATCTAAAATTAATTACCATTTTACACAATATTACATACATAAATATTTTATTATTAAATATTAAAATAGTTATAAAAAAAATTCATAAACTACTATATAATTATAAAGTAAAAAAAACTTTTGATTAGAAAGAGAAAATTGTAGTGTACGCAAGGGTCGATATTACATTTCTTGTTAATAATACATTCAGTGGTATCTTGTAAAAACTATTTTGACAATGATCAAGGTGTGAAGACGGAGTCCAAAATGATATGTGGAGGTGCAACATGCTCCTATATGGTGTTCCTCCATTCTATAGTAGGTTGAAGAGATGTTGGCGAGTGTACTTTGTACATTTTCTTGGTGCAAGGTGAGAGCAGCAAGATGTAGACATCAAAGGGATGGGGTAGGAGACATAAGGTTTTTTGTACATTAGCTTTAGAATTATTCCCTGGTGTGAGTGATATTTGATGTTTCCTTGCCCTTTTTCCATCCCCTTGGTTTCATTAAATCATTGAGGAAGGCATGATATAGTTAATTTAAGAGCCTTTTGATTTGTGCAGAATAGTCTTTTTTGGTTCTTTCTACTATGGGATTTCCTTAGGGTTGCCTTAGGGTTGAAAATTAGTATGGGAAAACAAGTTAGCGTTGCCTTAGGGTGGAAAATTAATATCGGAAAACAAGCATCATCATGACAAGCTAAAAGGAATAAATCAACAAATATTACAAACTGATATAAATGTATTTAAAACATTATTTTCATTCCTGAATGTGCCAAGTAGCAGATCTGGAAATGTCTGCTCTTCACCACCATGGATTATATATATAAATATATATGATTGTTGTAGGCTATCACTGGGAAATATGCCTCTAAAGTGCTGGGTTATGCACTACAGAGTAGCACTGAAGAGGTTAAAATATCCACTCTACAGTATCTCCAAGAACTCAACATCATTATTTGTCCATTACTGTAAAGGAGATGTACTAGAAGATATGCCTGGACTTGTTGATTTCACCATGAAGTTGAACGTAAATGATAAACAGAGAGGAGAACTAAGCAAGCTACAACACTTTCTAGGAAATCGAATGAGTAGAGATATAATGTCTGCAGCAGTCTCCATACATCCTTCACTTGAATGATGTTAGTTCTTGGTGATCCTGTAGAGTGGATGTTTGGTTGCTCTATCGATTACTTCTTGGAATTTATAATAAACTTGGCCCAATATCATGATTCGGCTATGAGGTGCTTAGTTCAATGGAAATTGGGTTAGGTAATACTTGGCCATTAATGGAAAATCATGAATCTTATGGTTTATGCTTTGGGTCTTGAAGCAAGTAATAGGTATTTTGATGTCCTCCATTTTTTATTTGAACATTTTATGTCAATTTTCACCGTGTTTGATTTTTTTTTCTCCTCTTACAGCTAACACGATAAGATGACCTTTGTGGTTTACACAGTTGGTTAGCTTTAAAATTATTTCCTAGTGTGAGTGATCTTTGATGTTTCCTTGCCCTTTTTCCATACCCTTGGTTTCATCAAATCATTGAGGAAGGCATGATATAGTTAATTTAAGAGCCTTTTGATTTGTGTGGAATAGTCTTTTTTGGTTCTTTCTACTATGGG